>JAJIBD010006918.1:0-105141 GCA_021461705.1 Cryptotis parvus | reverse complement strand
AATCCAACCGACTGGTTGAGCACCTCCATGATTATGCGAAGAATGCCGAGAGAGAGAAAGACACAAAAGGACGCTTGTCTTCAGAAACTCTTGAGCTCATTCGCCAACGTGGCAAGGCGCGAGCCTCAGGAGACCAAATGCTAACGTCCAAGCTTGCTAAACAGTTCAGAGAAGCGATAAAAGCAGACCTCAAAGACAGAAGAGCAGAAATACTGGAAGATGCAGCAGAAGCCGGGAAAAGTATTCACACTGCC
This sequence comes from Cryptotis parvus, assembly GCA_021461705.1. Classification (NCBI taxonomy): domain Eukaryota; kingdom Metazoa; phylum Chordata; class Mammalia; order Eulipotyphla; family Soricidae; genus Cryptotis; species Cryptotis parvus. Next base: position 104,887 of record JAJIBD010006918.1, on the reverse strand, counting down.
CGCCTGTCCTTCGCCAACTATAAGACCAAGATGACTGCCCTCCGACGCCCTGATGGATCGATCACATCTTCCAGAAAGGCAATGGAGAAGATTATCCAGGACTTCTACTCAAATCTCTTTGATAGCCACATCCACCTGTCCACATACCAAATTCCACAGGATGGATATGTCATTCCCAACGTTCTCCCTTCTGAAACCGACATGCCATCTCGTCGGTAAAGAAGGGAACAGCACCAGGCCCAGACAAAGTCAGACCCGAACACCTGAAGAATCTGCCGCCAGTACTCATCAATACACTAGCTCGGCTCTTCACACGCTACCTGTCCGAATGCAAGGTGCCCTCTCAATGGAAAACCAGCAGGACAGTTCTACTGTTCAAGAAGGGAGACATTCACGACATCGGCAACTATCGCCCCATCTGCCTGTTGTCTGTCATCTACAAGCTGTTTACACGAGTCATCCTGAACAGGATTAGCAGAACACTAGATGAAGGACAACCATGCGAGCAAGCAGGTTTCCGGAAAGGATTCAGCACAATCGACCATATCCACACGGTAACCAAGCTCATTGAGGTTTGTAGGGAGTACAAGATGCCGCTCTGTCTCACGTTCATTGATTTAAAGAAAGCTTTTGATTCTGTGGAGACTGAAGCAGTCATCGAAGCCCTAGTCAAACAGGGTGTTCAAACCCAATACATCAAGATCCTTCGTGAGCTGTATTACGGATTCACCACCAGGATCTCACCATTCTACAAAGAAGTGATCATTGATGTCAAAAGAGGGGTTCGACAGGGTGATACCATCTCACCAAAACTCTTCAGTGCCACCCTCGAGAACATCATGAGACAATTAGAATGGGAAGGAATGGGAGTGAAGATAGATGGTCGGCAACTACACCACCTCCGCTTTGCTGATGACATCGCTCTAATAACACCAAACATTAGCCAAGTGGCACAAATGCTGGCTGACTTTGACCGAGAATATGGAAAGGTAGGTCTACAGCTGAATCTGAAGAAAACTATGTTCATGAGAAATGAACTAGTTCCTGAGGCCCCATTCACTCTCAATGGAACAAACATCTCTGAATGCAGCAATTATGTGTACCTAGGTCGAGAAGTCAACATGATGAACGACTTAAAACCTGAGCTGCGCAGGAAAAAGAGAGCGGCATGGAATGCCTTCAAAGGCATCGAAGATATAGCTAAAAGGACAAAGAACCTCCAGCTCCGGGCACATCTCTTCGACTCCACCGTTCTCCCTGCATTAACATACGCCTCAGAGACCTGGGCCCTACGGAAAGCAGGATGAGAATGCTATTCGGGTCTCCCAGAGAGGCATCGAAAAGAGCTATGCTTGGAATATCACGCCTCACTCAAGTGAGTGAAGGAATCCGGAGTTCTGACCTCCATCGCTATTCCAGAATCAGGGACGCTGTCGCGTTTGCCAAGGCATCGAAAATCAGATGGGCTGGACATGTAATGCGATTTGGAGACAACCGCTGGACTAGAGCCGTTACCGACTGGATCCCACGGGATGTCAAAAGATCACTTGGCCACCCACCTACAAGATGGTCAGACTTCCTTGTTAAGACCCTGAAGGAACGGTTTGAGGCTCTTCATATTCCTGAATCAACCAGATGCCATTGGGCTACTTTGGCACGTGATAGGGTCCAATGGAAATGTTACTGGGGCCAGCTCGAGCAAATCGATGAATAACGGGATTCAAGTGATCAAGTGATCAAGTGAATGAAACTATAACATACACAGAAATAAAAGTAGGGGTTGAGTTCAAGTAATAAGGACAAAGTAAAAAACACTTTCTTTTAAAAACACAATTAGAAGGTCATAGAGAGGTACAGTGGGTATGGAACTTGCCTTGCATGCGGCCAACTAAGGTTTGATCTCTGGCAGCCTTATGGTCCCTTGGAGCCCCACCATGAGTGATCCCTGAGAACAAAGCCAGGAATAAGCTGGAAGCACAGCTGGGTGTGACCCCCAAACAAAACAAAACAGTATGTTAAACATGAGCTTCCAAAACGCTCAAATAAGAAATAGAAGAAATAAAAACCATAATGTTTACAGAATTAATCCAGGAGGTCCCATACCTGACTACTAGAAGTTCCAGAAGAAAGATGAGCCAAGGAAACAACAAAAAAAAACCATTGAAGAAAATTTTCCATTAAATAACATTCATTATGGTTTGGCCAACCTTTGCGAGATCCAAATAAGAGGTTCGACAACAGGCACCTATTTTATTAAATAATATTTCATATCATTTATTATTGCCATATTATTATTTATTAAACAACATTTCATATTGTTAGCAACAAGAGGGAAGGGGGCAGAGGCAGGTTAGAACAGTAAAGTGGATGGGCCAGATAATAATCACCTCAAGGACCAGCGAACAGTCATCTTCAATGCTCTGCTCGTGGCCTTGCCTTATCCTGAATACAGAGCACATCGGGGGTGCTCAGGACTTACTCTGACTCTGTGTTCAGGGAAACATATGTGGCACCAGGGATCAAATCAAGGTTAACTCCATAAAAGGCCTTAACCGCTGTTCTATCTCTTTACCCCACCTCTACCCCTGTTCCCTTTGTTAAAGTGCTATAAAAGAAAGGTTTCGGCCTTTCTCTAGAATCCTGCTCAGGAGATCCCTTCCATGCTACCAGTTTTCCTATCATTTTTCTCTTTCTGTCCTCTTAAAAAACCCTTCTTTCAAATCTGATTGTTTTGTGTCATCTCTGCTTCCAGTCTTGGCTGCTTGTAAGAATAACTTGAGTGCACACTAACATTATCACAGGAACCTTCAGAACTCTAGGGATGAAGAGAAAAATATTCCAAGAGGTAAAAAGCAGTCAAATATAAAGGATCATACATGTGATTGAACTTTTCAATGGAAACATTTGGAATCTAGGAGATATTGGAGTATTGCTTTCAATGCTCAGCATAATTGTTTTTAAATCCATCCTTTAATTCAAACTTAGAATACCAATTGGTTCTAATAGGGTTATAACCTTAATAATTTCAGATATGCAAGAAGCGTGGTGGTGATGAAGGTCATCTCTCACCTATCGTTCTTAGAGCTTTCTGGAGGTTATACTTTGCAGTACAAAGGAAAGAATCCCAAAGGAGGAAGACTAGGTGAGAGGAGTCAAGCCTCAAGGCATAAGGACAGTTAATAGGCGATGGATGGGACTGCACTGCTAGAACGAGGAGGTGGGTGGTGGGCTCAGATTCTTAAAACACAGATTTAGGAGCCAGGAAGACAACTTGGTTGGTTTAGTGCACATTCTGCATGCAGAGGGACTGGTTCGTCCCTGGCACTGTGGGATGAACCAGTCATCAGGAGAACCATCAGGAGCAACCCCTGAGCACAGAGCTGGGAATAGACCCTGAGATCTGTTGGTGTGCTCCCTCTCCCTCAGCAAAAGGCTGCAGAGTCTTGCTTATCAGAGCAGGAAAAGCAATAAAGTCTAGATGAACAGATTTCATTTCATAAGATTTTATATCCCTCCCGGTGCCTCTTGAGCAGTTGGGCACAGGGAGAGCAAGTAGCAGCTCTGCCCCATGTCTGTAAGTATCTGGTTCAGCATACCGCAAAAAGATGAAATCCTTTTTTTGCAGGTCACGCATCAGTAAGGCCAGAGTCAGGAGTCAGGTCTTTCTGATCAATTTCAGATAGAGAAGCATTCACAAATGAATCCAGTCTGTGATTCCAGTTCAAATAGTTGGAGATTATAAAGTTTATTGTCGGGGACGCCGCTGGGGTTCTAGCCCTGGCCCACCATCCTAGCAGAGCCCAACAAGCCAGATGACCCCCCCACTCCATTGGGCCGCCATTTTCCACATCCAGACCTCCATCTCGTCAGAACTCCACCCAGCGACAGCCTATCACAGCCCGCCTCGCACGGCCACGCTGGTTCATCTATAAATGCTATATTTAGAGGTGACTACAAGGGTATGCCACCTGCATGGCAAGCCTGGCAAGCTGCCCTGTTTTATTTGATATGCCAAATATTAGTAAAAATTATATTAGTTCATTCCCATGAGCTAATATAATGGTTTGAGGCTCGTTATGTTCCTGGAGCGAATAGATGCCCTTGGGCTCTACTAGCATGAGACAGGAGATATGGAGATATTACTGGTGCCCGCTCTAGCAAATAGATGATCAATGGGAGGATAGTGATACTGATAGAAGATTTTATATAAATGTGAAAATTAATACTGCAAGAATGAAAAGAAGATGCATGAAAGTAAAGATTGTTGCATTTCATTTCTACCTCCAGAGTCAGAACGTTGGCACATTGGCCTCATGATTTCTTTGTTTTAGAGGGAGCAGTGCTCAGGGAACACTTCTGCTCATATTCTGCAGGGGTCAGTGCTTGGCTGCAAGTGGGGCTTCAGAGATACACCAACGGTGCTGGTGGAGGACCAGGAGATGAGGTTTTCTGTGCATGCAACTCACATACCCCTTACCAACAAGTTATCTCCCTGGTCCCAACATGGATTCTTTTAATGACTCATTATAATCAACCCAAGGGGGGAATCAAATCCTGAAGGAGACAAGGTGTCACATGGGAGAGAAGGAAGGGAGAGTAGTCAGGGAAGGGTAAGATTGGAGGCATGGTGGTTCATTTCCAGCCACTTATCAGTATTTACTTTAGAACTGGATATGTGTATTTGGTTTAAATTACTCTGAACATAGGGGTGGGGCACTTGCCTTGCACAGAACCCAACCAGCTTCTATCCCTGGCATTCCATATGATCCCTCAAGCACTGCCAGTTGTTGTTCCTGGGTGTAGAGCCAGGAGTAACCCCTGAACATGGTCAAGTATGGCCCCAAAACAAAAGCAAAAAAAAATAATTACTTAGAAAACAAAAGCCAAACATAATATTCTAAAATGCTAACATTTTATACTTGAATAGTTTATGAAAGAAACCATATGTCAAAATAAAGCATTACAAAATAAGTCAACAGATAATTTATAAAATAGGGGTAATAATGCAATGTCTTTTATAATTTATCTTTTATTAAATATATTTGCTAAGAGTACAGATTGCTCAGATTATGATGGAATTTTGTGTAACCTAGGTTTAAAAAAATTACCTACGGGTAATTTTTTTTTTAACTTTCCTGAATCCAGTTTGGACATTTGTGAAAGTAAGTAATTGAGATTTCATTGGATTATTTTATGGGAAATGCTCATTATAGTGCCTGGCTTTCATAAGTGGCAGTTATTATTTTAAAAGGGAATTTCCTCCCAAATGTTAATAATGGAAATTTATATGATTATATTATAATGAGTTTATGACCTCAGAGCCATGGCAGAGCCTGGCAAGCTACCCATGGTGTATTCAATATGCCAAAAACAGTAACAATAATGAACCTCATTCCCAATGAATGGAGACATTACTGGCGCCTGCTCAAGCAAATCGATGAACAATGGGAAGACAAGTGATACAAGTGATTTTCATATGTTCATCAAAGTTAAGTGATTTGGTAAACAGATGGATAGCTTTGGTTTCTCAACAACCAAATCCAGGGGGTAGTAAATCACCACCTACAAATGTGTGTGAAATCCATGGGAGAATGTGTATCATGGATCCTGTGCAGGTATGTGGCCTACACACACACACACACACACACATACATATTCACACACATTTATATATTTATATGTATATATAAAACTAAAGCAACATTGTAGAATCACAATGTTCCTTTTGAAGATTTATCCTAGTTTTTCTGAAAAGTTTTCTCCCCAAGTGATTTGCACCTAAAAGAGTGGGCACTCTTTTTCTGGAGAATTTTAATCTATAGTTAAAAATCTGGACATTCTCTGTCCTTTGGCAAACTCGATTGGTTGCTATGACTCTTTGGTACATCATCATTATGATTAAAGTACAAATGAGCTTCAGGCCAACAGCATGTCCTGGGAATTACGAAATTACATGCTTTCGGAAACAACTCACTAAAGTAGGACTCAAAACAAAAGAGGAACTGACGTCTGGAGAGAGAATTCCACTCACTTAGTTCATCACAGGCACCTTATTAGGAGTCGGAAATGAGAAAGAAATTGCTTCTAATGCAGACTTACAAATTATCCTGGTGTGAGGAGAATTATGTCTGAGAGGGGAGCATGGTTGCTGCCTTGCTGCCGCCTCTCTTGAGCACACTTCCTTCCTCTGGGGATTGTGAAGCGGAAAGTTTACCCCTTTTCCTCCCTGGAAACAAACGCCAGTGTTCAAAAATCTCAGTGGCAACCCTGGAGAATCCCCTCCTTTCACTCCTAAAGTCTGTGGAGTACCAAGTGTTGTTGACCGCTTACCTACTTTCCAGTCCTTGTTCTCCTTGTTCTCCACTTAAGCTCGCAAAGAAAGCGGTGACTCAACACTTTGAGACTGCTTGGGGAAACAGGACACAAACATAAATACCAACACCAAGCAGAGATCAGTATGAGACTGGCACACCTCTGGGTGTTTCCCCTGAAATACCACACTTACAGCACTGATGGGATAATAAATATGAGAATTTGTCTCTGGGCTCCCCCCCCCCAGTCGTTGGAGCTGGAGGCTTTGTGTGCTCTACCGCCCACTCGGAAAGGCTTTGGCTCAGCTGAAGTTGCTTGTTGGTGCCTGACAGAACAGTGTCCAGATTTGTCACCAGGCCATGTCTGAAGGAACAGGCAATTTGTTGAAGTCATTTCGATGCAGGAAATCCTGTGTTTACTACCTAGGAAATACTACATAAAGTTTTGGATTTCCCCTCCAAATCTCTCCCCACCCCTTTGTAACACAGTTTTGGACTGAAATTCCGAGACAGTTACTGCTGATAAGAAGAATAGCGCTCAGGAAATGACAGTGCAGCGACAGCCTGTCATTCACAATAGGCCTGACTCCATGTTCATCTGCTTCTCAGAGTTAGTTACTAAACTTGCTGTGTTAGAGGAGTGCACACCTAAGGAGAAGGCCTGGAGTGCTGCTAATTTTAGGGAGGCCTTGCCTTCTCTTTGAAGATGTCTGTAAGGATGTGGTGAGGGTAGCACCTTGAAAACACTAGGCGTGTTTGTAAAGATGCTGGAAAATAAGCTACAAAAAGGGACAGCAAGATGCTCTAGGTCTCAGTAAATCAGCTGTCAGTTAAATCAGCATGACGTTGGCCCTCCTGAAGTTACTGACTTAAGCAATAGTCTTTATAATTACAAAGCACTTTTTATTCATCAATAGAAGATGTGGCTGGAACATCTAGAAAACGATAGAATATATCTAAACTACTCAAGGATCAATGGGATCTTTCTATGGCATCATAGTATATTGATAGCATCATTGGGAAGACTATAACTAGAGTTGGTCAGGCTTCCAATTTTCCCAAGTTCAAGTTAATTTAATTATAATACAATTCTTTAGATTGCTTGTTTTGTTTTCTTTGTTGTTTGCTCTTTTAAAGTTAAAACTTCAGCTCAGTTTTTATTATTTTGCTTTTTAACATAAATGTAAAGGTTTTTTTGTTGTTGTTATTCTTGATTTGGGGCACACCTGGCTGTGCTCAAGAATCATTCTTGGCTTGGGGTAACTGTACTCAAGGCAAGAGCTTCATCAGCGCTATCTCTTCAGTGCCCCCACTGTTTTTTTTTTTCTTTTTTGGGTCACACCTGGCAACGCTCAGGGGTTACTCCTGGCTCTGCACTCAGGAATTACTCCTGGCGGTGCTCGGGGACCATATGGGATGCCGGGATTGAACCCGGGCTGGCATAGGCAGGCCAAGTGCAAGGCAACGCCCTACCCGCTGGGCTATTGCCCCGGCCCCCAACTGTTTTTTTAAAAAGAAATAAAGGAACCAACAAATATTCCTTTGATGTTGAGTATAGTTTGAGTTATTTTCTGTGTATTAGAGGCTGCATTATTTATTTATTTACTTACTCACTTATTTATTTATTTATTTATTTATTTATTTATTTATTTATTTATTTTTTGGGTCACACCTGGCAATGCTCAGGAGTTTCTCCTGGCTCTGCACTCAGGAATTACTCCTGGCGGTGCTCAGGGGACCATATGGGATGCCAGGGATCGAACCCAGGCCAGCACAGGCCAACTGCGTGCAAGGCAAACGCCCTACCGGCTGGGCTATCGCCTCCTGGCCCCTAGGCTGCATTTTTTAATCAAATACTTTCGTTATTTTTAAAGTAGGAATTTTCAGGTACAAGTAAAATAAAATGCTGGCCAATTCAAAGTTTAAAATTTCACTTAAAGATAAAGTTTTATACTGTCTGCATTTCTATGTTCATCGCAGCTCTATTCACAAAATAGCCAGAATATGGAAACAACATTTGTGCCCAAGGACAGATGACTGGATAAAGAAACTATGGATAAAGGTACATCTACACAATGGAATACTATGCAGTTGTTAGGAAAGATGAAGTTATGAAATTTGCCTATAAATGGACATGTTGAGTGAAATTAGCCAGAGGGAAAAGTACAGATATGAATGACTGCATTCATCTGAGCAATATAAAAAATATTATAATACGTTTTTCAAGACCAGGTAAATAATGGACCAACCAGGAGGACTTGTCAGTGGGTGGAATTTAGCTCAAGTGTGTGGGAGTCAGAGGTTAGGTAAGACAGAGAAGGAACCAGAGTGTTAATAATTGTTGGAAATGATAATGCCAGCCTAGGACTGAGCGTTGAATGTAGGCAAAGAGATGTACATGATAACCCCTAAATGTATGTATTGCAAGACACAATGTAAGAGAAGGGAGTGAGAAGGGAGAGAGAGACAGACTGAGACAGAGACAGAGAGAGAGAGAGAGAGAAAGGCTCTTTGTCTCTTATCTCTCAAGAGATAAATGGCAAAAGAGCCTCCACAGAGGCAGGCTGGGGAGGAGTAAGGGAATCAGGGGACATTCTCTTGTATCACTTGTCTTCCTGTTGATCATCGATTTGCTCAGGGCACCAGTAACATCTCCATATGTCCTGTCACATGCTAGTGTAGTCCAAGGGCATCTGCTCGCTCCAAGAATATAAAGCCTCAAACCATTCCATCAGGTCATTGGAATGAGGTCTATAATTGTTACTGGTATTTGGCACATTAAATACAACATATCAGGGGACATTGGTGGAGGGGATGGGTGCTGGAACACTGTATGACTGAAACCTAATCCTGAACAGTTTTGTAATTGTAAATATCATGGCGGTATAATGAAACAAATTAAAAGATAGTTTTAGTGGATTCCCCAAGTATTGTATGGGTTCTATTGTGCAAAAAAATATAACTTTGTTTATTTTTTCGTTTTTGTTTTTAGTTGACACTTGACATTGCATAGAGCTTAGTCCTGGTTGTGTGTTCAGAGATAATCCTTGGTGGTGCTGGGGATCAAGCCAGGGCCTGCTGTGTACAAGGAAAAACTCCTGTAATTTAATATTTTACTTAAACACGCTAACTTACAAAGTTGTGCATAATAGTGTTACTGCAGATGTGACCCAAAATGAAAAAAAAAAAACCAAAAACCCAAATGATAAAAGGCAGTAGAGCCTGAGAACTGGTCCAGAGAACTGAGCTTATCATGGTGGGATGGGTGTTTGGTTGAGGAGAGGCAATCTGGTGGGGAAATTATGTTAGAACACTGTATACATGAAACCCTGTCCATAACAGTATTGTAGCCATGGTGCCTAAAATTTTTTAAAAGGTATTAGCTTTTAAAACCTTATAATTTTCTTTATCATTTTCTTTATTTACATAGGTATATAGACTTGCACATGTAATATGAGACTGATATATTCAAATAATTTGTTTAATTTAGCAAACATTTATTAAGATCCTCTAGTGTCTGTTCTTATTCCAAGGACTGGGGCTCCTTGGAGAATAAACCTTTCCAACTTTATAGAACTTTTATTTTAATTAATGGAATTAAAAAACAATAAGCAAGTGAAATGCAAAATGTATGATAATCAATGTTATGAAGAAATACAGAGAAATGCATGTATGAGTCATTGAGGTTTGTAATACATTATGTTCCTTTTGTAGAAAGAGTCAAGAAGCAAAACTAACCTGTCTCTAATGCTACTTCCCACTAATGAGTTATCTATCATCTACATGGCAGGAACTCATGTCAGTCACGTTCTTGTTCTAAGAAAAACTTGGATGAAATGACAGAGAAAGTGATGTGACATGAAGGGGAAGAGTCTTTTAGACAAAGCAAACAGAAGCCTGAAGGGTCTGATATAGGCCAGTACTTGGAATGTTCAAGGAAAGAGAGGAAGTAAGTCTGGCTGGAGCAAAGGGAGGAAGAGGGAAAGCAGAGGGGATGAGGTCAGAGTGATAGTATTGGGCTGCTGTCCAGATCACTTAGGAGAGTGGAAGCCAGAGTGAGGAAGTCACATTTCTTTCTAAGAGACATAGGAAGCCCTTGGACAGCTTAAGCTGGGGTGAAGATAGGGTGTAGGGGGAGCTTTGGATTTTACATATAGTTTAAAATCATTACTTCAGTTGTTGTCGTCTTCAAAATAGAGCAGGTTGGGGAAAGACTGAGGCAAAGAGTCTAATGTGAAGGTCACGACCATTACCCATAAAAGAGATGATGGGGCTTTGTCAGGTATGGTGGCTAACTGTGATAATAAAAGTCGTGAGAACTGACTGAATTTATCAAGTGCTCTTACTCCTTTGCTGATGGGAAAGTCAAATGAAATAACTTCTATAAGGGGAGTTTAGCAATAGTAAACAAAACCTGTGTATCTACTTTTTGCACCAGCAACCCTATTTTGAGGGATTTATATTAGTGATGGATAGTTCATTCATTGCAAAGTTATATGCGGTTGGAAGATGCTGGTGATGGTCGAGAGAATTGCTACTGATATACAATGGAGTACAGTGTAGGGAAAAAAATGGATAGATCTGCATGATTTTATTAGGGATGATTTCTAAATTTTAAATGCTTGCTGCAGAACGCAGTACTGTAGTACTTTCTTTTGTGTAAAATAAAAGAAAATGATAAGTAAGCATATTCATTTTATATATTTTTACATTGCAAAAAGAGTAAACAAGATAAACCAGAAAATCTACAGGATAAGGGTAGGGCTTGAAGGATTTGGGTGAGTGACCGCATGTCTCTGAGTACGATGTTCCATGAAGTTTTGGCTGAGAAAGTATGTTAGTAGCACATCCAAAAAAAAAAAAAAAAACCAGAATCGATAAAAAGGAAATGAAGCAAAACCTAACAAAGAAAATAGAAACAAATTTAAATAGTTCATAGTTCATAATGAAAGGAGAAGGGAGAAAAAGGCACAAATGCAAGTGATTTTTATGAAAATTGTTTTTGATTAAACATCTCCATTTGGAAAAGATTGAGATACAGGAAGGAGAAGTTGATGAAAAAGAAATGCAAAATATGCACTTTTTTGTAGAGTTATGGAAGAAGCAGTTTTGAAGTCCTTAGACTGAAATAGAATTGAACAAGTGAATAAATGTACAAATGTGTTTGGGGCTCAGGGTTCTAGCTGGGGGAAGACGACATGCAGATATAGAACGCAGCTGCCTGGCAGAACCCTATAGAATTGGATGAAAATTTGAGGAATGGGCATGAAATCATAATTTCAAAGCATAAATTTTTAATGCCTTATGTGTACAGATGTATATTTGTATCTGCTTAAGGTATGTATGCACTCTGTGGAAAGCATTATGAAGTCAAATTAATCTCCTAACACCTTCACCTTATAAGGCGTTAGGGTTCTTTTGAGAAATGCCTCACTATAAAACTGGGCAGCACAGGGACAAGATGAACCAGGAACTTATGTCATTCCAGAATGCTTTAAAAATTGGGGCATTTCACAAGTACAGAGGAACAAGTTTGAAAGGGGGCACCACCTGATCAACTAAATATAAAACAATTTGAACATAAAATTAACTGCAGTCATGGTTTACAAGATCCTGGGAAAACAGGAATTTGCGAGTCCAGCTGATCCTAGATACTCTCACGGTGGAGGAGGTGGGAGGAGTCTCACTTACTAGACTATGAGGCCAACTAATAAATGTGGGCAGAGAGCTGAGACGGACACTTATTACTGTGTAACCTTCAGGGAATGAAGATTGGCTTAGCCAAGATTCATCAAAGGGGGTACTAAATCTACGGAAAATTTTTGATTTTCCATAGATTTAGTGAGCTGATTATCAATCATTTAATTATAAAGAGAAGAAATTAGGTGATACCTTACTTATTGGTCAAAATGTGTGTCCTATAGGAAGGGCACAAACTAGATGTGATACTGGGTGCCTCCCTTGCTCAACATCATTAAATAAGAATGAATACCAAACACAGACAAAATAAGGAAAAATATGTGGTTTTCAGAAAGGTGTGCTGGGGAACTTGTATTCCTTGACTCATATTCCTTTAAACTCAAAGCCAGCAATCGTGATTCCAGCTTCTTATTTGAGATTGACCTTCTCCTTCCCTTCTTGATCCCACTGGTCCTACCTGGACGATCTCAAGACCCTCCCTTCATCACATTGCCAAAGTCCTCTTTTTCCATGTAAGGTCACAGGGCATGGATGTGACAGGACAGGGATGTGAAAATTGGGACAATGTTAAAAAACGTCAGTCATGAGAGACAAAGAATAGTTAAAAGATAAGAAGATGAGGAGATATGATACTTGCTTGCTACAATACCTGATCTTTGATGGAATCTTTATGTGGAGTAAGGAAATGCTATGAAGGACATCCCTCTTGATATAACGTGACAAAATCAGAACAAGGATAGGTGTCTAGATAACAGTATCAGAACAAATGTCTGACGCTTATAAATATATTTCACTGATGCATATGTATATTCTAATTGATAGGAAATGCACTCTGGAATATTTAAGAATTCAAGGACATAATGTATGCAACATGCTTTCAGATGGCTCAGAAAAAAGCATCCTGTATATGCATATAGAGATCAAGAGTGACCAAGTGGGGCTGCGTGTTATTAGTAATTGAATCTGGGGAAAAACATTAACAGGACTCTGAGTTATCTTTACTTTTGTAACTTTTTCTGAAAATTGGAAAATATTTCCAAATAAGATAAAAAAAATCATGGATCCTGTCACTTAGCCCCAAACGTCTGTCTCCCTGCCTGTGTGCTCAGTCATCTAGTCTCCGGGCTTCCTGCTGGAGCTTCTCCTGGCCCTCAGGATGGACCTGCACAGTGGCTCCCGGCAGTCTGTTCAGCTGTTGCTCAGCTGAAGGAGGAAAAAATATTCTCAGCAGGTTAAAAGAAATGAAACCCTCTTGTTGGCTTTCACCCTTACTGGTAGCCCTATTTTTCTAATGAAATATAGAAAAATAATTCTTCCCATTTATTTTTAAAATTAATTAATTGGGAGTTGTGCACTATACCTGGTGGTACTCAGGGGCTTGCTCCTGGCTTTGAGCTCAGGGATCACTCCTGGTGGGATTCTGAGGACTACAGAGGGTGCTGCGAGGATTGAACTCAGGTCGGATGTGTGCAAGGCAAGCACCTTGCCCGCTGTTCTATCTCTTCGCCCTAAGATTTCTCCATTGTAAATACGTGAGGCTAGCTGTCATGGATCCTTCATCATCTGCTTTGCAGGAAAAATGCTTCTCATTAGTGAATGCTTCTCAGATCATTTTTAAAATATCCTTACTAAGAAACAATTTTGCAATCATGACTAGGACATTGTAAAGCCTGGGATAACCCAGTTGAGACCCCATTAGCAAAGAGCTGTGGGTTCAACCACTTAGTCTGATGTGCTCCTTCCTCTTCATCCAACCACACTATAACCTGGTTGTCACAAACTCTACAGGGAGAAGCCATGGTAACAACAGATGTTGGTTTTATGACACAATCAATGCACGCTTTCCAGAGTTACCTGAATGAAGTTCTGTAAACCTGTGACCACCGTTAATCTGGTAAAACAAAAAGAAATTCTGGAATGAGTCTCCTGATTGCTGCAGTAGAATCTTCTCAATCCATTGCCCTTCTTCCACCGTCCCCTTTCCCAAATAGCCAGAGTCGGGGCCTGCTATCCAGGTGGGGCCTATCTTTAGCACAAGCAGGAGAGATGGTTTCTACTTAGGTGACTTTCAGTAAATTCCAAGCTCTTGATGACTGGAAGCTTCCCTGCAAGAGAAGTTTCAGAACTTCTCTGTCTGGTTTAAAAGAAGGGAAGTAGAGTGGTCAGGAGAAGAACCTGGGTAACGTGGCCCACCTTTTCTTTGTTTGTTTTGGGGCCAGACTCGGAGGTGCTCAGAGCTTACTCCTGGTTGGGTTTGGGGGACTATATGGGAGACTGGGATGGGAGCAGGGTCAGCCATGAAGATGTGTACTCTGCTGTAGTCATGGACAGCAGACACTGGTGGACTTGAGGGTTCTGCAGTGATGCTTAGAAATGAGCACAAAGGAACTTGGGAGTGGTTTTTCCAGAGACGTTGTAGACTCACAATAGTTTTACAATTGATAGATTTCTTCTGCCATATTCTAGTGAGGTGAAGTCAATGTAAGTGACCCCAGAGCATCCTTGCTGTAGGCCGCATGTCCTGCCTTCCTTTTAGCAGCTGAGCCTGAGGCAGGGGCTGCAGATCCCACTCCTTCCTCTCAGGGCCTCTGCAGACCTACTGGACATCAAGTTTTTAGTGTGAAGTCACCAGCTATAAAAATGTCAGGTCAGGAAACAGATGCTGCATTTCAGGGTCAAATATCTCACATTCAGGGCAGTAGGAGAGGGCTGTCTTCTGCAGAAAATGTTCAAAAAAGGACTAACAAGGAGGCCATTATGATGATGGAGTACCTAATGATACTGGACTGCTGGCAGGAACAGAGGGGAGGAAGGAGGTCAAGCCCGTCTTGGGAGCCTTCTAAACAACTTGCAGAAATGACTGCAAGCTGGAAATCTTAAAGGTTTATAACCTGAACTAAGTTTGAACAGCTCACTAGGTCCTTTCACTCTTCTGGCTTCTTGTTTCTGAAGAATAAGAAATGGATAGCAAAAGGCTTACTGGTCTCAGAAACAGTCAGAACCCAGGGACCAGGCTGAAGCCGAAAAGGGTTGTTTCTGAACAGATGGTCAAGGATGTTTACTGAGAAGCAACTGCTTTGGACACAAGTCATCAAAGGCAGAGGCTGGGACTTTAACACAGTGTTAAGGCATATGCACACAACCTGGGATGCCAGGCAGCTCTTGAGCATTGCCGGGTGTCTGGAGACCTCTGACCAGTGCCAGGGGTGGCCTGGGTGGATTCTGGCACTGCAGGGCCAGAGCAGCACTGCCTCCTTGGACTCTCCTCATAACTGCCCATCCTGCTGACCAAAGCATTAAACTGCTTCTGGGAATGGCCCCAGGTCCCTGAATATTGCTTGGGAAACTTTTTCTAGACCAAAAAAAGTGACCAAAGGTTGATTCACGGTGGAGAGTTCGCAAGTCAGCTTGATTTGGTAGATCAGCATCTCAGCCACAGTACACTGGATCTCTGCTCTTCTTAGAAAGCTGCTAGAGCATCCCCTTCTCTCCCTGTGGCCAGTCTTCCATTGCCATTGCTCGGCACATGTTGGGCACCTTTTCCTATGCCAGAAAAGTCAGGGGGGTCCCACAATATTAGATCCAACCAAGTTTCTCTACACTGAGGCCAGAGGTGGAGTGGGCGATGGCTGCTTACTATTCAGGTGGTTCTCCTCGGTGATGGCTCCCTCATTCCAGGACTGTTTCCCCCCCCCATAAGCAGGAAAAAAGACATGGGAAATGGTGCTGAAGATCCATGTAGAACTGTCTCCATTCCTTCTCCTCCCAGTAAAAGGAAACCATGGCAAAGGAAGAGAACAATTAATTGCTTTATTTAAATAATATGGTAAAACTACTTAAGAACCTCTTTTTTTCCCCATGGAAAAACAAAATATATATCAAGTTTTAACAAAATTCATGATATCTTTTGTAAAACTCCCTAGTGGTGGTAGTGGGATGCAGTATTTGACATCAGTACCATAAATGCAAATGCTATTGTTTTGGGCTTTGGGGCCCAAACTGGCAGTGTTCAGGGTTTACACTAGGCTCTGTTCTCAGGGTTCACTCTTAGCTGTGCTTAGGGGACCATATGGGGTGCCAGGAACTGAACCAGTCAGAATTAAGCAAACCAAGTTCCTAAACCTCTGCACTGTCTCTCTGGTCCCACATCAACACCATTGGAGCCATGTTATCTAAGCTATAATTAAAAAAGGTTAAAAAGTAAAATTCTGCCATGTAGAAGGATCTCTGGATGAATATCAGTTTTCAGAGACCAAAATAGTCTTTAGATATGTAGCCATCAGTATCCAGTGACTAGATGAAAACAAAGCCGGTTATAATTTTAAGAACATCATAAATACATTCCAAGATCAGAAAGATTAAAGAAAGAAGTTTGGGCACTCTAAACCACCGGGACAATTTTTTTTTTGCAGCTTGAGTTCAAACACAGTTAATGGAAAAAGGATATGGATGATGAGAAATCTTCAGAAAATATTTATAATACACAGTCCTTATTCAATACAAGCGATATGTTCCAAATTTATAGCATTACAAAAACAAATACTAGGAAGAAGGAGGGGGAAGAAGGAGGAGGAGGAGGAGGAGAAAGAGGAGCAGGAGGGAGGAGGCCTGCCATAGAGGCAGGCTGGGGAAGGGGAGGGAATCCTGGAACACTGGAGGCGGGTAATGTGCACTGGTGGAGGGCTGGGTGCTGCAACATTGTTTAACTGAAACCCAAACACGAACAGCTTTGTATTGTCTATCTCACAGTGTTATAATAAAAATAATAGAAAAAAAACTTCAAAATTTAAAAAAAGGGTTTGATCCTAGAAAATTTTCCCAAATAAATTATTCACTGAAATAATTAAACAATTTGAATAGTTTAAAGTTCAATAATTTCAACTATAGCTCCACAGCGAAACCAAGAAGCTTATAGGAAGAGGCTGCAATGGTAAACTCTGGATGTACTGAATGCTGTCATCAGAGAGTGATACCCTTCTTGGTCCAATATTTATATATGACTATATAAATCTGGTTAGCACACAATTTGCAACATCTCAATTTAAAGGTAGAAAGAACAAAAAAAAGTTTGAAAATGCTGTTTTAATAACTTGTGGAAAGCACATAATACAACCGATGAATTCATGTCTTTATTGCATATTGCTATTAAAAATGTACAGTCTTATAACACATACGACATTTTTTTCTTTGTACTCTAACAACAGTCTTGCACCTAAAGACTAAGTGGTTCCAACTACTAAGCTAATAAGATACAAGACATAAAATTAAGTTTACAAATTATAATGCTTTTCCTTTTTGGCATTAATTTAAAAACAAAAACAAAAAACCTTGAAAATACACACCCAAGAGAGGAAAGTGGCTACTTACACCAGCACCAATCTAAAAAAGTAGATTTTTCTTCAACAATGGCACATAGAATTACCTGCACACAGCTTTGGGGGGGAAAGAAACCAAAATGGGAATGGTAAGGGAGGCCTACCAGGATGACCAAATCAAAAGCTTCCCAAGGGCACAGGGCCATGCTACCTGCCTGCTCTTTTGTGGGACTCCATTCTGTCTACTCCTTAAACTATAAAGCAGAGCCACGTTCTAAATAGTTTCAAAATTGAGCCAGACCAAAACTTCTCCTGCTATAAATAGAAAAGAATATACATAGAGGCACTTTAGTTAAGTAAGGACTAGACCAACCATTGGTATATCCCACTCCTCATCTCCACACCTTTTCTTTCACGCTATTTCTGGCTGCATGTTGCCCAAGGAGATTTTCAGACCTCGGTAACTAGGGGTGGGAGAAGCACAGTCTCCCCTGGGTGTTTGTGACTGTTCTTGGCTTGAATCGCTTTTCTGCCATACACTGTGTAGACAATCACTAAGTTTGCAATGAGGGGGGAAACGAAAGTAAAACCACAGCTCTTGACAACTCTCAGAGCACTATTTCACAGCTTTCACATAGCACAGAGGTCATAGCCTCTGTGCTAAGCATTAGAGTCTATAAAAATGAGTTTTAAATAGCACAATTCCTATGCAGCGCACACATTGGTATTCTATTCCCCATTCGGTCCCCATTAGAACTCAAGCTACCCGGCGCAGGGACTGTCTTGCTTACTTACCATTGCAACCCTACTATGCCTGGTACACAGTAGGTGTTTAATAAATATTTGTTAATTGGCTGAAAAACTCAATTTAGTGAGCTAATAATGGTCTAGTGCAACAGGATAAACTACTCTCTCCACAGGAAACCAAACCACAATATGATTGATGCAAAGAGAGAACCTTAGTCCTCCTCCCCAACTACAAATAAATAAAGTCCAAAAATCAAAACAGAAAAAAAGTAAGTTAACAGTCCTTTTTATATAGCATATAATTTAAGGATATTAGGAGTTGGTAGTTACTGGTAAGCATCTATATTTTCTTTTCTAATGCTCATTGTTTTTTATTCATTTCTCCCTGAGAGCTTTATCTTTTGGACTGAAATTTTACAGGTAGCTTTTCTGACACACAATTTAGAATGACAACATATAAACAGCAAATTGCTTAGAACAGTCTTAAGAGATAAATAGATTTTGGCATCTCTGTAGTGTTGTCAACATTTTGTGCATTCACTAAATGTCCTTTAGCTCAGACCTATATTTACAGAAGATGCAGTTTGTCTCACAAAAAAAAAATACAAAAAAGGCACCCCATTAAAAAAAAGTTTTGATAATGTGTATCCCATCAGAGAATCCCTCCTTTTAGGTCTTGGGTGGAAATTTTAATTTTTACATGTTTCTACAGCTATTTTGTTAGAATAACAAACACATTCTGGCAATCTCTGTTTTCTGACAAGAACAGAGACTGCATTTAGATAAATAGTGTTCTTTCCAAAGTAATGTAAAGAAATCATCAAGAGCGCTCAGTGGAAAACTCAAAGCAACAGGAAAAAGTTGATGTCCAAGTTTTAAGTATATAAAAGAATTCTGGTTGACATTCTGCAGAATTTAGATTGTGTGCAGAGTTCTCAATACACATTACACATTGCATCCCCATACCAATGTCAGAACTTCTTAGTTGGTTCTACCAGTTCCCAACGTGATGCCTCTGGCACCACAATCACTATCCAAACCCATTTCTCTTCTGTACATTTGCAACACTAGCTCCACCAATGAAAAGAATTTAAAAGCATACCAAGCTAGGAAATCATGAAATATTTCACAGGATTTTTTTTTTCTTTTTCTTTTTACTCTAGGGAATGTCCTCATTATCTCTTTCAGGAGATAGTATTGTGCTTCTGAACAGACATGGTGTTCAGGGACAGAAAAATGAACCACACTCAATATGAATGCATACATGAAGGGCTTCGAGCACATACATTAACATAGACTTTTTTCTTTTAACTATCCATATAGGTCTCCAGACAAAATTCAGACTTCTATATACACTTTTAATATATGTACATATACACATACATTTACATATACACACATTCACGCATTCACTCACAGATAAAAGAAGAAATTGCCACTGTGCAAAATTACAAGGCAGTGTAATGGAAAGTTCTAGTCACTTCAAAGGGGTTGCTAATGAGTTTTCTAAAAAAGATTCAGGGAAAATTAAAAATTCAGTTTGGTGACTGGTCTCTCCCGACTGCTGTCTGTCATTTGGTTGGTGATGCGTTTGCGGTTCCGTTTCAGTTTAGAGAGGTCTTTGTCAAACACTTCTCCTGAGCGTAAAGCTGAAACCAGATCATCAAACTCTCCACTTTCTTCACTGTTCTCTTTCGCTTTCCTCAGTTTACGTTCCCTTTCACGCTGTTCTTTGAGCTGCAAATAGAAAGCAACCTCTTAGAGGAGGGTCAGATGCTGAGCTGTAGGTAATGCTGAGTTTGAGAGGGGTAAATGGGACCTGAGGTCTCACTGTCAAAGCAATGGACAATGAAGAGAAATGACCATGCTTTGCAACTAGAACTGATACCAACTCACACCATTTAAAGAACCTAGGTGTAAACTTTTAGTTGAAAATAAATGGGGAGAGGACGGTGGCAAGGGAGGGAATTCCCATTTTCATTCATTGTTTCATTCAACAATGGACTCCCAATGTTGGTTTCCACTATGTAGTTGATCATTTAGAACAGCTTTCTGTTGGTAAACATTAAGGTTGCTTCCGAGTTGAGGCTATTAGTTTGTATAGGTTTTTGATTGTTTCTCTAGAATAATTGCTAAAAAATAAGATATCAGATCAAAGAGTGTGGATTTATTTTTTATTTTTGAAGTGTTGGATATATACTGCCAAATTGTTCAGGAGAAACTTTACACCCACTAGAGTGCCCAGTGGGACCCTAGAGAGTACTTTGGTACCCTTTGTTTTCCCCAGCAAACCAGACTGAATATTATCTAAAGACGACGTTCAGCAACAGGACTTCTGGGAGACGGACTCGACTGATGAACTGCCCCTTACCTGAGCTTCCATGCGGGCTCGGCGCTCTTCCTCCTCCTTCTTCTTTCTCATGTTTTCATTCTCTTGTTTGGCTTCTGACACAGCTTGAAGAAATTGATCAAAAATGCCAAAGAACTCATCGGGCTGTATTTTGTTAGCTTCTTCCCCAAAGTGTTTTACAGCTTTAGTAAACTGGAAAAAGGAAAAGTTTGATAAGTTCAGTTCAGTTCCATTAGAAGACAGAAACCTTGTAAGAGGAATGTAGGCTCACAGAATTCAATACAACTCGCTAGACTTTAGTGAACAGGGTGTGTGTCTGTACTAAGCATGCTATCAATTATTTATTTTTATTTTTTTTGCTTTTTTTGGGTCACACCCGGCAATGCTCAGGGGTTTCTCCTGGCTCTGCACTCAGGAATTACTCCTGGCAGTGCTTGGGGACCATATGGGATCTGGGGACCGAACCCAGGCCGGCACAGGCCGGTCGCATGCAAGGCAAATGCCCTACCCGCTGGGCTATCGCTCCCGGCCCTGACATCATTCTTCTAGTGGCTTTGTATGAAATAAACAGTAGTGAAAAAAAAAAAAAAAAAAGAAAGCAAGAATATGGTAGGGTAGAGTATTCAAGTCTTAAAACTGAGAGCTAACTCAGCAGGGAGAGGGAGATTTGCACTTTTAAATTTTCTTTGAAGTAGCTTAATATCATTTATTGGTACATATGGTCAATATCAAAAGCAAATGGGATTCAGTAGTTGTTTTTCCTAATCATATATCATAATACTGGCATTATTATGAATTAGAAAACAATAGCTGGGGCTGGAGTGATAGTACAGCTGGTAGTGTGTTTGCCCTGCATACTGCCAACTTGGGTTCGATCCCCGGCATCCCATATGGTCCCCTGAGTACCACCAGGAGTAATTCCTGAGTGTAGAGCCAGGATTAACCCTTGAGCATCGCTGGGTGTGACTCCCCACAAAAAAACCAGAAAAATAAGAAAACAGCAGCTGATTATGGACTAATCAATGCAAACCAATAATTCATAACTGGGAATAAAATTTTCCTCTAAACATCTTTATTTTAGAAGTAAAACCTTTGAAAACAAAATGCAAGATGCACTGCAAATCAAATCTTTCACTATTTTATTTTTTTATTATTTTAATAAAAATCTTTTAAAAAACAACTAACTACAAAGCATAAGGAGAATTAAAAATAAAGTACTATACTTAATGGTATAGTCTATGGTATTTTATATATATAGCTTTAAATATATTATATATAGATATATGAAATGGTATCTCCAGTATCTCCTATTTTAATTATTTCTATATTTTGTTCTACTGGTGGGCCCTGGATGGTTGATGATCTGACATAGAAAAAGACTGGGCCCCTGGGATGAACCCAGAACCTCAGCAGAGCCGGCAAGCTACCAGTGGTGTATTCCAAAAATAGTAACAATATGCCCAAAACAGTAACAATAATGGACCTTATTCCTAATAAATGGAGGCATTACTGGTGCCCTCTTGAGCAAACTGTTGAACAATGGGAAGGCAAGTGACAAGTGACTGGTGGTAATGTTCATAACTCAATAAAGTATACTTTCATGAGCACTGTTTAAGATATCCAAATATTTAATGCTAGGCAAACGGTTAGAATATTTCTTTAAAGATCCAATGCTCAAATTCCTAAATTACTAAGGATAGTGACTTCTAGCTTCAAAGTCAAATTATCTCACTCCCTCTATACCCAATCAGCTCGTTAACACTGTTTAGATCTTAACTTTTTTCATATTTCAACTACGAAGTGTCTGCACAGTCTTCACTCCCATGTTTGTAACTGCTTTTATTTTTCTTGCATTTGTCTTTTTTTAGGTACACATTTATTCTCAACTATCTAGACACTTAATATTTTCTTAAAGAAATTGTTGCACATATTTATTGTTAAATAACTTTGATCAAGTTATACGTATTTTATGACATTTTCTAGTATCTTTAAATTTATAATTTATGATTGTATCTTTAAATTTATAACAAAAACCTTCTTCCCTTTCCTTCTCATTGGCCACACCCAGCAGTGCTCAGGGGACCATCAAGTGGTACAGGGGATCTGATCTGAAACTGACAGCATGCAAAGCAAGTGCCTTAATCCCTGGACTATCCCTCCAGCATTGCTCACTTATTTATTTTTTATCTTTACTGCAGAGCAGCTCATAATGTTTTACTTATTTGGAAATATTCTGTTAGAAACCAGAGCTTTTTTAGGGAAAAACCCAACATTCTTTACACGCTACCCAGCATTCCCTCTTGCTAAATGGGACTTTATAAGCTAATTTCTAAAAAGTTTTGGCATGAAGAAAATAGCAATAGATAGTTCTTAACCGAGTCCCTAAAACATTCAAGTTCATGCACTTCAAGCCATTCTGAATGATCTTTTTATCTAGGAATTCTAGTGATGATGAAGTCATGTATATTTTAGTCTTAGAAATCTGGAAGTAAACTAGCCCCAGACTAAAGTTCCCACACTAAGAAAAGAAAGAAAGAAAGAAAAAAAAAAAGGGAGGCTTTGTGTGAGTGTGCATTTAAGGCCCAAATTACCGACTGAATTAATTTTTATAAACTGTTTGGGCCCTTGACGAGGTAGGGACTATGACGGCTGGCTTGGGGTGTAGGTGGAGTCGCTTCCCTTACACAATGTAGACGGCAAAGCACAGTGGGTACATAACACAACACACACTGATGCTCACGGGGCTTCCACTGCGGGGGCTGCTGCAATCACCGGGCAGAGGGGCGGCTCCCTCCCAGCAGTCAACTGAACACGTGCTGTCTTCCCACCTCCTTCATGAAGGGGGAGCAGGGTTTGATGCTGAGATTAGCCAATGTACCTAAGACTAGCCAATGTACCTGAGATCAGTCAATCAATGTACCTGAGATTAGCCAATGTACCTGAGGTTGGTGAATGGACCTGAGATTAGCCAATGTACCTGAAATCAGTCAATCAATGTACCTGAGATTAGCCAATGTACCGAGATTGGCGAATGTACATGAGATTGGCCAATGTACATGAGATCAGTCAATCAATGTACCCGAGATTAGCCAATGTACCTGAGGTTGGTGAATGGACCCGAGATTAGCCAATGTACCTGAAATCAGTCAATCAATGTATCCGAGATTAGCCAATGTACCCGAGATTGGCGAATGTACATGAGATTGGCCAATGTACATGAGATCAGTCAATCAATGTATCCGAGATTAGCCAATGTACCTTTGTTCTTGTCCCTCCTTTCTTTTACCATTGTTGTGAGGGGCACGGGAAGTCACCACTGCCTGGCTGAGGCGTTTGTACACCTGGCTGTGGTACTCACTTGGGGTTTCATATTGTATTTCTTGGGATTCCAGACAGCTGAGCTACCAGAACTGTGCTCAGGTCACGTGAGCAACACCAGGATCAAACTCATGGACTCACGTTTGCAAGACAGGTGCTAGTCTTGAAGTGATTAGTGGGTAGCTATCTTAGGACCCTAGCATATTGTGCCTAGCAAATCCTACTGCTGAATTTTAACCAGTTTATATGTATAAAAATGTACATAAGCAATAATTCATATTTATAAGTAAGCAGTTGACAATAGGAAAATGACAGCTACTATTCAAGTCTTAAAGCAAAAGAGCATTGTGGCAGCTGGAAGACTGTAATCAGGTGGGCTAGGGATTTAATATTTGCAAATAATGAGAAGAAATGAGAGAAAATGCATACATGCATATGATTATGACTATATTTAGGGAAAGGAAAAAGTGAAAGAGGTGGAGAGGAAGCTCTTTTCCTCTACAGTAAAAAAAGTTTGGAAATAGCAAAAATCGTAAAAAGAAATGTTTTATTGGAAAATATTTCTCTCGCAGTGAGTCTGTGGATTATAATGCATCTATTTGATAAATTCTACTGGAGGCTTCAAATCCCATTACCCTGGGTACCTATCTCAGGTGAGCAGGTTATTTATAGGTACTGAGACATGTGGCTCTGGCCATCCGTGGGCTCACATTTTATTCTGCCTCTGGGTATATTAAAACCCCAATCTCTAGTTCCCACAGGTAATTGATTGAGCATCAACCAGGAAAAGCCTATCATGGTGCTTATGGTTTACACCATGCAGATATTTCAAAGTACTGGGTGTTTCCACCTGATCCCAGGTGGAGAAACAAAAATGCTCTTAGAGTTGATTATTTGAAAATAGCAGCCTTGTGAACAAAACTCAGGTGCAGAGTGGACATTTACCAGGTCTTTAGCTTCTGCTAGAAGATCTTCAACCTCAGAGAAGCTAAAGCTGGCCACTGTGATGAACTGGCTGACAACAGACACAAACTTATCTCCAGGTTGTGGCGTCTGAGATTTCTGATATTCCAGCTCCTTGAACACAGGAAATGAATAACGTCAACATGAGTTTCACACACAGACATACCTCATCTCATTTCTCTTATGCCTTAAATGGAATAAAGCAGCATGCAAACACATTAAAACCAGTTCTTAAACATTATGTGATAGGCTGGTTCCCTTGCCCTTCCACCCACTACGCCTAATTCATACCTACATGTACATACATCTCTGCAAAAAAAAAAAAAAAAAGAGGAATTTAACTAATTATCAGGGACATTTTTCTTATACTGAGCTTAGAGAGTAAGCAGGTTAGAATTTGATAAAATATAAGTGAAATAAATAATGGAGAGCATGTTGATTTTAAAGGATGTATGGCTGAATGCAAGAAAATTTGACTATAGATACTCTGTGCCAAGAATCTGCCTATGATACTCTGTACTAAGAATTTTGGTGTCTCAATTTTTCCTTCTTTTCCCTCAAGCCCAGTCTAATTACTTCCTCTACCAAGATATCTGGGTCAGTAGAATTTCAACTAGAGCTTTTGGCACCATTACATATACTTTTTCTTTTTTTCTATACCCTTGTTTTTGTGAAATGGCTGGTAGTAGTATTAATCTTTTGTTAATTATCTATATCCTCTATTAATTAGATGAAGAATACATAGCTGACTCAAGTCTAATTCCCCTAATTAATCTCAGCCTTTGCAGATATACTTTCTTACTTATATCTGACACCTTTACGAGGGAGACACTGTTAGCTTCATGGTACAGATACATAAATCGAGGTTTAGAGGATTTTAATTCTTTGCTCAAAGTCAAGTAACTGCTAAGTGATAGAGTCAGAGTTTGAACTCAGGTTTGTCTATTTCAGAGTACAGCAACAACCTCACTATGTAACACTGAACTTGTCTGTCTGTCTGTCTGTCTGTCTGTCTATTTCTCTCCCTCTCCCCACTCCTACCCCCCCCCCTCTCTCCTCTGCAGTGGTCAGTGCTTAACTCCTGGCTCTGTATCAGGGATAACTTATGCTGAGTTTTGGGGGAACCTTATCTGGTGCCAGGATTTCTTTTTTTTTTTGCTTTTTGGATCACACCTGGCAATGCTCAGGGGTTACTCCTGGCCCTGCACTCAGGAATTACTCCTGGCAGTGCTCGGGGACCATATGTGATGCCAGGGATTGAACTTGGGTCGGCTGCATGCAAGGCAAAAACATTACCTACTGGACTATCGCTCCGCCCCTGATGCCAGGAATCTGAACCGGGGTTTGGCTGTATACAAGGCAAGCACCTAGCTTGCTGCACTATCTCTCTAGTACCGTAAGTGTTGTTTTCTTTAATCCTTCTTTGGCAGAGTATTAACAGGAGAGAATGAACAGAATGTGGGCCAAGGATTGATTCAGGTTCATCTCTACTAGTTGTGGATTATCTTTGTCCTTTTTCAGTTGCTGCTATCCTCACAGCCACACCCAGCAAGGAGATGTGGCTGGGCCTCAAACGCACAGGCGTGAGCTATATCTCCAGACTATGGTTTGATTCTATCTACGTAAAGTGGCCTGGGTCTCAGTTTCTTCACTCATTGAAGAAAGACAATTATCTGTACCGTGAGAACCAAATGAACTAGCTTAAGTAGACACTTATGAATTGCGGGGCTCGGATTGGAAGAAATTACAAGAATTCAAGTATTTCGGCCTGAAAATGAGGGTCTCTAGGACAGGGATAGCCGGGAAGGTAAAAAGGGAAAGATAAAAAATAAGAAAGTAACTTTGAATGCTTCACTAATGTATAAATTCACAAGAATATCACCTTATACTTTCAAACAATGGAAGCAATAGCTGCAAGGTGCAGGTCTTCCCCCTAATATTTCCTTTAAGCCTCCAGCTTTATCATTTGAACTGTTAAGAGGGGAAAGTGCTCTTGTAACCTCTCCTAGAGAACTTGTCCTGCATTCCTGAACCCACCTAGGCTGTTCCTGAATCTACCTGCTTCCTATCTGCCAAGTTAACAACAGTTTTTTTCCTCAGACACAGCTCAAAGCATACAATTTCAAAGCATACAAATTTCTCTTCTTCCAGGAGAGAAATTTCCTTCAACATTTCCATCCCCCACACACACACTTTCTAGATAGACTAACCTAAATCCTTCCCCCAGAGCTATTTAGGTTAGCTCTAACCTAAATCCACTCTCCCTCAAGGCACCTTGGGTCTCACTGTGCTTCTCTGGACATGCCAGGCTGAGTCATTAGCCAAACAAATGGCTGCAAACTTTGTTCTGCTACTGCGACTCCAGTAGTGCAGGCTTCTGAATCACCCGGCTGCCTCTCCTCAGAACAGACTGCACATAAGTACGTGCTCAATAAATACTTCCCAAAGGCCCAGCTCATAGAAACAGAAGTCTTGCTGGGTGACTAAGAGTAAACACTGCTTCTTAGCAGACCCACACACTGAGGGCCAATCCATGTTGAGGAGTCCTGCCTCAAGAGTGGAAAATGGGGGGGCAGTCTGGTCCTGTTTCCCAACTCCTACACCAGCAGCTCCCCAGGACATCCTGTTGCCTGTAATCCAGCCGCCAGGCCAAACACAGCTGCCTTTGTGTCTTCCTTATTGGTTCTTTTTCTTTTTTTTTAAACCAATGTTTATTCCACATGCCAAGGCAACCGACAACTCATCTGCTGGAATTTAAAAGCACTAGGGCTAGTTAAGAGAGACTAGGAATTAGAATAAAAAAACAAATACTCACTGTTTCAACTGCTTTCAGGCCACTTCGCAGGGTGCCTATTTCCTTGTCCAGCTCAGTCATGCTGTGATAGTAGCAATATTTCAGTTATGAACTTGGGACTTATATATAGTAAATATAAGACAGGTTTAAAGATGCTATGCTTGGAATTCCAACTAGTTTATCAATTTAGGGTTTAAAATTCTCTTCAAAAGTGCCAAATTCAAACTGATTGTGAACAGTAAGTGTTGGAAATGGTGTGGAGAAAAAGAATAGGTGGGATTGTGCAAAGGTGTAACCTCTAGGAAAATGGTATGGCAATTCTTAACAAACTAAGACCAGAAATACTGTATGATTCAGCAGAGCTGTTCTTATGTATTACACAATAAATATTATCAGTACTCCCATGTTCATAGCAGCATTATTCACAATAGCAAAGAGCACGGAAGTTACCTAAATACTGTACATATGTCCACCAACATACGACTGAAAAAAGAAACTATGACACATAAGTATAATGGAATATGCAGCTATTAAATGAAGATGAAATCTTCTCTTTCATGATAACATAAATGAAACCTGAGGTGATAAGGCTAAGCAAAGTGATGAAGAGAAAGATAATTGCTGAATTTTTTTTATAATATTTTCATTCACAGTAGAATATATATATATATATATATATATATATATATATATATATATATATATATATGAACAAATAAAACAAGAGAAGCATTACGATATTACAGAAAGACAAATGCAAATGCATTTTAAACTTACAGAATTTGGGTATGGAATTGTTTTTTTGTTTTCCACCCAGCAAATACATCCTACAGGTTTATACTAGCATCCTATTCATATCTCCCATCTATACAAAATATTTTGTGTTTTAATCTTGCCCAAACCATACTTAAGCAAATGACTTTATGTGAAAAGAAGTTTCTTGACACACTTTTGCTCGAACAAGTAAAAGGAATTGGCTATTCACAATCACATAAATCATTAGTTCATTGCTTTTCACTAAACTCTGATAATGAGAGTTATGAGGTGAGAGTTA
Organism: Cryptotis parvus; assembly: GCA_021461705.1. Classification (NCBI taxonomy): domain Eukaryota; kingdom Metazoa; phylum Chordata; class Mammalia; order Eulipotyphla; family Soricidae; genus Cryptotis; species Cryptotis parvus. Next base: position 76,335 of record JAJIBD010006918.1, on the reverse strand, counting down.
AATTTAAATGTTCGATAATTTTTTTTACAGTTGTAATAACTGGCTTTCATCTCCATTGCCTTATCACTTGTCTTCCCATTGTTCATCGATTTGCTTTCGAGTGGGAGCCAGTAATGTTTTCATTCATTGGGAATGAGGTCCATTATTGTTACTGATTTTGGCAAATCGAATACACCATGGGCAGCTTGCCAGGCTCTGCCGTGTCTTTGGGTTCATCCCAGGGGGTCCAGTCTTTATCTATGTCAAACCATCAACCACCCAGGATACACCGGCAGAGCCCTGGGTGTACACAAGCCTGTCTCCCTGTCTGCCACCTGCAGCTGGGCACTGCAGCCACACCTGCAACACCTTCAAAGGGCAAGTGGCAGGGGGCATTGCCTTATAGAGGGGAAAAATTAGCCTGATCATCATACATTTTGAATTTACTGCAAAAAGATGCCATTTAAATGTGTTTAAGAAAAGGGGCTGGGTTGGGAGGGGAGGAGGGAGGCACTGGGTGAATAAGGGAAGAGCAGAAGAAAAACTGCCTCCTCATCTCTAAAAAGTGGTGCAAAGTTTGCGGTGAAAGTTTGGCAACTTGCCACTTTATTTTTAGTTTCTTCATTTGCATAAAGGCTGCTTTCTATTAAAAGGCTGCAGCAGCTTTCTGGGTATATGCAAATGGGAAAAGGACTAACAAATGCCTTTACCTTTAGGTCTTTTATTTGCTTGGCCACATACCTTCACTTAAGCATGTATTTTAGAACTGCCTTTTAAAAAATACTAGTAAAATCACATTCTTTTATTATCCCCCCAACTAACTAAAAAATTAGGTTTTGCAAAGTTAAAAACTGCACTCCAAGGGCACTTAACATGTTGTCACCAGTGCTGCAATTTGTGTTAATTAAGCCACCAGTGGTACATGCTGGAGTCAATGTATTACATATAGATTGCAAACTGCAGGATCATTCCAATAATTTGGTTATAATCTAACTTTATTTCATGCATGAAAGAAGGGAAAACAAAGGACCTTCTAATGCAGTGTTAAGGATGGCAGTGCCTGAAGCAGAGTCCAAGTGATTAAAAAAAAACTTCAAATAATCATAAACACTTACTTTACTTTTGCCGCTTGAGGAATGTCCCGCAATTCTTCATTTAGGTTGAGAACCGTGGGGTACTTATTTTCCACAATAGTTATGAGATAGTGCAAAAGTGTGACATTCCTGTGATTAATAAAAAGTATTCAACATGGTTAATACCTCTACATTTTGATTGGGATACATGCAAGTATTTGAACTCTTACAAATGTTCCTGTTCTGCACTCATTTCAAACTCTGGAGGTTTCTGTTAGGCAGAGCTTTGCAAGAGAAGCAGGGATGGAGAACAGCCATGTGGGCTTAATGGACTGTCAACCAGAAGGAAGCTATATTCCCTGTAAACGATAGGCAGGAATAAGAGTTCTTCTTTGGCCCAGACTAAGCATTTTTTAGAATCTGGGTCTCTGGGTCATGTGACGGGTGATGGTGCTGAAGGTGAATCACTGTCAAAGGAGACAAGCTTTTTGGGCACCCGCCCTGGGAGAGGCCTGCCCTGTAAGCTTAGGGGGTGAGCAGGGAGGGGTGAATGTTTAATCCACTAAAGGGACGGCCCTGGCCTCAAATCTGAAAGTTCAGAGCTACAGCTCAGTGATGGTAATTATTGAGAATTGTCATCCAAGGTTTCTTCCAACACTCTACTAATGTCTGGACCTTTCATCTGACTCATTTGTTTTGCGGCTGCTGGGCAGAGCAGATGAGAAAGCCAGAAAACCCTGATTTCATGCCTGATCTTAGAACTGGGCTGGACGAAGCCATCATGGGTTTGATATGCCTGCAGCCAAGAATCCACTTCCCAATTTTAGCAACACTTTAGCTCCTAAAGTGCATACCCCAGTTCCCTCTTTGGTAGTGACTGAGCTGAACCCTGACTGACCTGGGTTGAAAAAGCAGGCATCTGATAACACTGTCTTGTTTGGCTAAACTATGGGAGTTCAGTCCTTTGTCCTTAATGCCACCCACTGCATATTACAATTACCTGAATCCCAGATGCCAGGTCCAACTGGGGATCCATTTCATTGGAATGAGGTGGGGCCTGATCTGGAGTATTTTTTAAAAAACTTCACGGAAAGTCTAATACACAGCTAGGGTCAAGAACCACTGGTTTATTGAAAATAGCAGGAGGGTACAGATACACTTAGAAACAAAACCACTCCCATAACGTAGTTTGCTGATCCACACTGCTACATCACAACAGTCCCAACCCTCTTCCAGGTACACTGGAGCAGAGTTGTAGGAATCTTTTGCTTCTACAATAATGAAAACAATTTCCGACTACCCATGTGGCCTCACAGAAGTCTATATTGTCCTACTCCATGCCCACTGTCCAAGGAGCAGCAGGAGGCAGGCAATGCCAGTTTCCCCATAGGAAAGAGTGTTGCCTTCTTTTTTTTTTTTTTAATTTTAGAGAAATGCTTTGTTAAGTTTAAGGTATAATAATTTTTTATACATATAAACTTTTCTTAGAGCCGAAAACTAATAAACAGTTCAGAACATCCACATTTGTTCACTATCCACACATCACCTCATTTGACTGAATACGAATTCTTGAAGAAAACAACAAATAGTCACACATCTGTGATTCCCTGTTTGTTCCAAGAAATAAGGCATAATCGAGTGAATGTAACTAGAGACAGGAAGCCCGTGGCCTCTGTCAAGGACACTAGTGGATCTTCTCACCTCAATGGCTCTAACCAGACTCAGCTCACTGAACACTCAGGTGTGCACTTTCTAGTAAGCATTTAAAGAGTCTTGAAACGAGCAGATGATTACCAACAGCCACAATGCATTGATCTATCTCAATTTTTTCCACACAGTTAGTTGTCGGGGACACCCCGGGCGGTCCCCAACAGTGCCGGGAAGCGAGTTCCCTTCTACCTTGAAGCCGGTGGGGAATGGATGAAGACTCAGGAATCCGATGCAGTTTTAAAAGGCTTTACTTATCACAGGTTCCAATATACAATCCAAGAGCAGGGAAAACCTCCGGACTCTGGGTTCCCAGCTAGGCCCCAGCCACATGTAGGCCAAGATGGCTGCCAACACGTGTTGAGGCCCAACAGAGAACGAGAGGAAGGAGAAACAAAATGCCAAGGGAAGCCAAAATGGCAAAAAGTGGAAAGGAGGGAGAGAGAGGAAGCAGGCTGGTTTTATACCCCTGCAACTCAGACCTCCCACTATTATGGGAAGCAGGAAAGGTTAAATGCCCTTAGGTAATTTCTCCCAGCACCTCACCTAGGCCCTATTATATGTTAATGTTTTGAGCCAAGATCTGTCTGGAAATGCCTTTTTTAGGGTAGAGAAGGGGGTTTCTGAGATGGCATGTCTCTGTACCAAATACTAATACTAATGCCAGTTAAATATTTCTCCAAGCCTTCATAAGTCTCGTCTACTTCATGGTAGTTTTGTATTTTAGTTGCCTTTGAGTTATCAGGGGAGCCATGCTTGCTTGCTTGGAGGCAAACAGCATTTCTCTCTGGTCTAATTACTTAGAGATCCAATGTGGCCAGGCAAATATGTTGGTAAGATCTAGCTAGTCCCACGATGATTGTGGTAGCATGAGAGAATATTTATACCAGCCAGTACAGAATACATGGTCAGATAAACTGCCACATTTAGACTACCCCCTTATCTATGAAGTGACCTGCAGGAGGCAATCCAGGGCAGATGCAGAGGTTCTTAGGAGTCCTGCAACAGTTAGTAGCCTCAATGTATTAGGGAAAACAATGTACAAACATAGCAAGTCTTTACATTTTATCATCAGCTTTGTTCTTACCTAGAACACAATTCTCTGCATAGGTTCAAGACTAAAAGGATCCTGAGGAGGCTTCCTGTGTTCTTGCAGTGGTTTTCATTTGTTTTTATTTTAGGGCCAAACCTTGTGGTGCTTAAGGGATTATATGTGATACCAGGGAATAAACTGGAGCCAGCTGCATGCAAGGCAAGTGACTTATACACTGTACTACTCCGGTCTCCTTAATGTTTCTTGATCAGGGTACCTGTAGTCCAGGTATGTGAAATTTGTGAACATTCATCATACTGTATGTTTATGGAGTGAACTTTAGTATATTCTACTATAATAGTCTTACTAAAAGAATCCCATAACACAAAGCTTACACTACGTGATACTCCTGTGAATTGAAAATGGACAGATAAATGCCCTGATAGACACCTAGGAATACTTGTGGTCCTGACACTGAAGAGGACTGTGTTGGGCAAACAACGAGAATGATGAGAAGGACAGAACAAACCTGAGGTTGCAACAAAGGTCCAGGAGCACAACTTAAGGTCTGAGTCACCTGGATCCTCCAAGTTTTGGATATGTCCATACTTACTTGTCAATACTAGACTTTGTGTCAGCAATCTTGTTTAGGCTGGATATCTTGAAGCCATATGCATTGCCTCTCTGGCCTTTGTTCATGTAATTTCCAAAAAGCCAAAACCACTTCTAGCAACTGCTTCAGGGCACTGCTCCTAAACACCTCTTCTGAGCCAGAAACGAATAGCTTCACAACAAAACACACACAAACACAATTATTACAACCAAGATTTTTCAGTGCTACCCATTCTATACTTACACACCGAAACATATTACTCCAAAGACTCAAGAGACAGCTGCACAGTCCTAGAGCCGGTCCCTTTCTGGGCTGACTCATGAATGTTAAGCAGATAGGAACACAAGGAACAGTAATCAGTTCCCCAAATTCCTTTGCAAATACTTTTTTGGCCTAATGTGGCAGACCAACAGGATTACTGATCATGTCCACTGATAGAGAAATGGGTCAGATGAATTACATGTTACTGCTTGCAGGTATCGTCATGGAGTAAGCTCTGAGGATCCCGAGTCCAAACCTGCATTGGTGGTTATTATCTTCAGCTGCTTTGCCCATATTCCAAACATTAAAAAACTTAACAGCTTTAAAATCAAGCCATAGAAAAATCCGATAAGGTTTAAAGCAAACAAGCTAATTACAGGTGCAATGCTACATAGTAGTCCTATAAATTCTTCACCAACAACATCCAGGCTGTCAAAAAAATCCATCCTATAGAGAAGACCAAAAAGTGTGTTTGTTGTGAGCTCTCGAATAAAATGAAGCCAAACCAACCAGTCAAGCAGACTATGAGTAATTACCCATCAGAATGGCAAAAAAGTTTTTGAGCTGGAATGATAGTACAGCCAGTAGGGCACTTGCCTTGCATGCAAACCTGGGTTCAATCCCCAACATCCCATATGGTCCCTCAAGCAACGCCAAGACTAATACTTGAGTGCAGATCCAGGAGTAACCCCTGAGGATTGCCAGGTATGGCCCCCCACTGCCTGGAAAAAAAAAAAAGTCACCAAAGGGATCCCATTTTCTTTTTTTTCTTCTTCTTCTTTTTTTTTTTTTTTTTTTTGCTTTTTGGGTCACACCCGCGATGCTCAGGGGTTACTCCTGGCTCTGCACTCAGTAATCACTCCTGGTAGTGCTCAGGGGACCACATGGGATGCCGGGATCCAACCTGGGTAGGCTGCATGCAAGGCAAACACCCTACCTTCTGGACTATCACTCTGGCCCCAGGATCCCATTTTCTATACACAACTGGATTTCATTTATAGGCAAGAATTCAGACACCATTTCAATCTGGTTTACCTTCTACTTTAGGTTTCACTTCTGCCACACGCTCCGCAAACTTCTTTTTGAAGTACAATGATTGCAGTCTTTGCTGATAATGATTAATTCTGTAAGAACAAGCAAGGACTCATGAACATTCACGTCATACGTTCACCCAGTGGTTATGGATGCAGAGGTACCTTGGAGGACCTTTCTACTCTACACACATGCAATCAACTTATATCCTCTCTCTACCCCTCACTTACTCACTCATTCACTTGCAATAATTATTCTCCCTGAGAGAACATGAGGCCTATTTTGTCTGGTGAACCCATTTCCCTCTGACCTACATTAGGTATTTGGACAATTCCTGCAGGGTACTTACCTTCAAAAAGATTATACAACTGCTAAAAAAAAAGTGTGAGCAGACTACTATTGACTGTTGCCCACTTCCCCTTCCTCAGAGTCCTAGTGCCTCTTGTGAACAAAGAAAAGAAACGGAATGACCATGTACAACTTCCAAATGTTTACTTCTTTCCATTTAATTTTTTTTTTTTTTTGCCACATCTGACTGTGCTCAGGGCTTACTTCTGGCTCTGTGCTCAGGGGTCACTCCTGGCAGTGAGTGTACCATATAGAATACTGGATATTGAACACAAGTCAGTAGCATGTAAAGCAAATGCCCTACCCACTGTACTATCTTGGTGGCCCTCCAAAGGGATACTTCTTACCCTCCTCCCATGTTTTTCAATTTTCCACAAAGTTCACATGTGGCAAAATAATAAAACTAGTTTCTAGCCTTGTCTCCTCACATTCTCTTACCTTCGCATCTCCAAACTTCATTTCTTCCATTTACTCTGTATCAGCTTCCCTCAGATAATAAGCTTTGCATTCCAAGATAGCAATTAGTGATTACTGAGGGATGTACACTGACCTCTTCTCCATACCAAGATAAGTGGAGGGTATTCTCATCCTGACCCTCAGAAATGACTGCCTAATTTGCTCTCTGGTGGAATCTTCCACCAGAGACCAGCCTTCTCTCCAAAGTTACACCACACAATTAGACAGGCTGGATTTGTACTCTAGATTCTACTATTAAGTGGTCTTGAAGAGAAATCCTAATCTCTCCAAGTCCAGTCTTTCCTGTCGGTAGATGTCAACAGTCTTTCCCAATAGGATTACGGAGATTGCCATATGCAAAGGTCTAGACAATTACTAACCGGCTACAATTGCCAGTGGTCACCTCTTTGTCTATACGTGAATTGCTGAGCATACTTGTTAATATTTCAAATGCATTCCATAATCTACATAACCACATTGAAGATATTAAACAGCAAGAAGCAAAAGCCTGAATACATCAGATATGCAATGTGAGGTGCATATTTACCTGGGCCTGTCACTGTAGGTCTTTACTGCTGGCGGAATTGCTCTGCCCTGGGGTTGACAAGGTTTCAGGACCACTGGTCCTTTGCTAATGAAGAATCAGTTCACTAGACATAGGTGGAGAACAGGCGCAGCTCACATGCCAAACTTAATTAGGAAGCAGTGCCTGCCTCAGGGCTCTGTGGAGTAGGACTGTGAAAGCATGTCCAGCTTGGTGGGAAAGGTGCCACTGTCAATTAGTGATGTCTGCCTGTGTCATGATTTGACATCTCGATCCTGGCCCACCAGTTAGTATGTAGGCTTCAGGTCGACACAGTCAAATCTGTCCACCCCCGCTCCTGTCCCATTCCTCATCTCTTATATAACAACCTTGAACTACAGAGCTACAACGAGGACAGAGATATAATGCCAAGAAATCAAAGCAGTGAGGAGAATGACACTGACTGGAACAAGGAAAAGTTATAACTTGATTAGGTAAACACTCATGAGCCAAAGAGGCCCGAAAGAGATAATCGTGAGAAACCCTGACCCCTGCTCATTCATGAGGAAGAGCTCAGACAAAACAGCACGTTCCACACCCCCGAGACTCAAGAAGACTTTTAGAATTCAAAAAGACTTCATATTCAGCCAGTCTATTTGGCTGAAACAATTCAAAGTGCACTGAAAGTTGAACTTCCTTAGGAGCATCTTTACTTTTCAACATTAATTTATTTTTAATGTGAATTTTAATTTTTTTAAGACATTGTGATTTACAAAGTTATTCATGACTGAGTTTCAGTCATACGATGTTCCACACCAATCAGCGTCCACTTCCCTCCACCAGTCCCTCCAGTTTTCTGTCCCCTCCCACCCCTTTCCACTATGTCCTCTGACAGGCACTCTTTTTGTGAATAGTATTTTACAGCTAATATTGTAAACAGTACTTAACTACTGTTACTGATATGGTTTCCAGCTCAATATTCTCCCCCAGAGTGACCACTTTCCTCCCATTCCTCTCCCACTTCCCTCCTCTGTGGTCTGAATCCTATTGAAGGCCAGTTCTCAGTTTTGGTTGCCTTTGGGAAGCTATTATTTCTATGCTATCTTTGTGTTATATCCCATACATAAGAGAGATCATTCTGTGTTGGTCCTCTCCTTCTGACTTAATAGAAATGTTTCAGCATTTAAAAACTCACCGGCTCATCTCAAAAAGGAACCTATCAGCCTTGGCCATCCGATCCAGTTCATGTTTATGTTCCTCCAATAAGTCAATATCACTTTTTTCAGGAACAAATTTTAGGAGCTGAAAAGGATATGCATATTAAAAGTGAGGTTTATAATAAATCACTGTGGTAATGGTTCGTATTTCCAGTTAATTTGTCCCAAGATGAAATTTTAACATGCTTAATTCAGCAACTCTAGTCACAGGCAGGTGATAAGACACACACAAAAAACATTAAATTATTTAATTTTCACTGGGTAGTAGTTCTTTTAAGCTTTATTTCTTGGCACCTTTCTCTTCTATACTGTTTCTCAAATCAGAATTGTCGGAGTTCTTTACTGTGACCCACTTATACAGACCACTAAAGGGACCCTAGGGATGCAATCTGCTCTTTTAGAAGATGACACAAGTCCAGAGAGATTAAGCAGCTCACCCAGGACTACCCAGCAACTCTGTGGTCAGAAATAGAATGAGGTCTCTAGACTCTGGGCTCTGTTTTTTCCCTATTACATCATGCTAGAATGATTAGTTTACCTGTATTTTCCATTCAATTTGCTTATTTCTCTGGCTTACATAATTGCATCTCATTTTAGGTTTTAGGTAGAGTTGGGTAGATAAGGGGAATATAATGGGAATTGAAGGTTTTGAAGGCTTACTTTGAAGGAGGAAACCAGCATGGACTATGGAAAATTAATAAAGCTGAAATATACTTCTCTAAGTATCTGGTTTTCTTTAAAGGCATAAACAGTTATCATTGTACAGGTCTGTGTATTTTGTCATTTTCTAGATCAAAAACGCTTGGACATATTTTAGTGATACTGTCCCTCTGGACCCAAGACTTTTTTGCTATCATTGTAGGTTTTAACTACAACGTAGGTTAAAAACATAGCAGCCTACAATGTAGGCTCCACATAGTAGGTTTTAATTGCCTGCTGCATGCAACTGAAGAAACTTAGAAAAAGGCAGTCACATAGCAGAGAGAAATATCTGAAGTTATGGGGAAAGAGGCAGATAGTGTGAAGTTGAATGTATATGCCAGGAAGACAGTCTGGGGGTCTGGAATGGGCAGCGTATTTATTTATGGAACTGTGATAGCACTGAGGGAAGGACAGCAGTGAGCCAGGTCAACAAAGGAGCTCAGTCTTGAGTAAGAGGATTTAGTAGAACTGACCTATCTTGTTGCTGCATTGCTGGATGGATTTTTGGTAGTTGAGAGTCAAAAGGATGAGGCTGGTTTCTGGCTAAGGCAATGATATACACAGAATTTAACAGAGAAATTGGGAAGAGAAGGACTTGGAAGACTGTAAGAGTGGAGAAAGTGAGTTTAGTGCTTGAAATCCTGGTAAAGAGGGGAACCAGTATAGAGCAAAAACCAGGACCAGAGAGACTGCACAGGGGTTAAGGTGCTTGCTCTGTGCAAGCCAAATCTTGTTCAATCCCGGGCATGGCATATGGTTTCCCAAGCACCACCAGGAATGATTCCTGAGCACAGAGCCAGGAGTAAGTCCTGGGCATGGTAGGTTATGGTCGGAATCTGCTCCCTGCCCTTACCTCTGCCCATAAAGAGTGGCAGGAGGGCATTTAAGAAATGGGGACAAGTGGTGGAAACTTCAGAAAAAGCAATGGAGAGAAAACGAGGCCCACAAAGTCAAAGTAAGAAGGTGTTCATTAATATGACCATAACGAAATGAAATCAAAGATAAGGATTGTGAAGTGACCCTGCCGAGGCAATAAGATCACGATGAACATCCTTAGTGAGGACAGCTTTAGGAAAGTGAGAAAGACAAACCAAAGTGAGTTAAAGAAGGGTGAACAGGAGTGTAGATAAGCTTTCAAGAACTTGGGTTGTGTCGAAAGAGGAGAGCAGCCACTCAGGGATGAGAGGGTGAGAGGTAGGGGAGAAAGAGAGGAGGAGAGGGAGAGGGGGAGAGAGAGGAAGAGGGAAGGGGAGAAACAAAGAGAGGGAGGGGGGAGAGAGAAGGTGAGAGAGGGAGATATGGGAGAAAGGGAGAGGGGGAGAGAGAGAGAGAGGAGAGAAGGAGTGGGGAGACATGTCAGGAAGAGTAAGGTGGAAGTTCTAGATATAAGGGTAAGTCCTCCAAGTCAGCAGTTCCCTAAACAGCAGGAAGGAATGGGTCAGAGAAGAGGCTAGGAATACCTTTTATTTCCTAGTAGGATGAGGGAAATGGAAATGAATACCAGGAACTCAGGTCTTGGTGGTCTGATAGCTTCTCGGCATGAATGTTCCCATGTTTGAACAGTAACAACGAACAAGAACTTTTTCTAATTCTTTCTTAGTATAGGGAGGCATGGAAGTGGGATATAGAGGAGAGGAGGGGAGAGAAAAGGAGGGAATGAACACGACTCAGTGCAAACCAGAAATAGGAATATGGAAATTCTGGCTTTAAGGCTTCCTGGAAGAGTTCTGTGGATAAAGGTGAAGAGGAAAAAGGGTAAAATAGCAAGAAAAAAGAGTGAGCAAGGGAGGACACAAAATAAATCAGGAGAGGTTAGATCAAAAGCACCCTACTTGGCCAGATTTTGCTTCAGTAGACTGATTTTCTTACTTGTATTTATTTGAAGCACATCCTATTTGTACTCCAAACCCTTTTGGCAAGATTTTGAAATCCTTTCTCTCAAGGAGGAATTTTGCTGGATGCAATTTCACAGTAAACAGATCTTGTGGAATTTTAAACATATGATCTTGTTGATAGGGGCTGTAGGCCCGAGGCCTAGAGTAGCTCTATGTAATGTCTTTTCTCTGGGTAAGCAATTTCTGACACAGGCAACTAGAATGCAGGGCCACCTGGGGGTCAGAGAGGGCAGAGAGCAGCTGGGTTCCACCCTCCGGGGGCAGAATTCGTTTTGACTGGTATACTATAAGAGAGGTAAGAGAATGGAGGAGATTTCACTTTTATGATTGGAATAAATGGATTTTAGATTTAGGAATTAATTTGAAAGAATTCATACACAGGCATCCCAATAGACCTGGACACATAGTCATTAACTTCTGTGATAATTAGGTCAAGGGCAACACAGATGCTCTGTTACTTTTCACCCGAGAGCAGAAGATCCCTTTAGGTCTAACGACACTGTACCGAGCATCCTCCCTGATTGTCTCAGGACTCTCAAGACCTGGGTGAAAACCTTGAAAATTACATCTATGGCAATCCTTCCTGTTGGGGTGATCTTACACGCAGGCCCATTGTGAGCAGTGCCATGTAGTCTTTTTCTCTGCTCTTTGGAGCTGAGCATACCGACTGATGAGACCTCAGGGTAAGGAATCAGGATTCCTTTTCTCTACAGTCAACCACAAGCAGTCCAGCTAGTCTTGACCAAAAGTGCTCAGAATGTGATTTCATCCCGAGTATAATGAGACAAATGGTCGCAGAACATTCAGAGGCTATCAGCACAGGCTGGAGATAGAGTTCAGCAGCAGACAGAGTACTTGCCTCGCATGTGTGAGACTGTGGGTTTGATCCCTATCAACACACACACATACACACACACACACACACTCTTTCATGACAAAGTACAGAAAAATTTAGGCACCAAACAAAAAGCCAGTTTACCACATTCAACTGTTGCCTGGTACTGGGGAAGATAAGTGATTCTCCAAACAACAGACAAGGAGGTGTGTTGACTCACAGAAGTCCACCCCATATTTTCGACCATTTGAATTTACTGTCATTTATGCCACAAGAAGAGTGTCACACAATTTAGAGAATTGTTAGCTCTAAGGAACGTACATTCTACACTCTGACAGAGAACGAAGCTGTGTGTGTTTATTGGCTGAGCTTCCTTGAATGAGGAATTGGAAGAGGAGAAAAAGGAGAACACCCATCACAGCAATGTCCTTTAACCAGTAGTGGGATAGGGGTGACTTTCTTGGGGCATAAGATGGTTTTTGTGGCAATGATGGGCCAAGACTAAGACACCAGTATTGAGAATCTGGTCATGAATGCGGTGATGTAGTACAACCTCTCAGCTCTAGTGAAACATTCCTGTGAAACAGGTATTTTTCACTCAAGCTAGTAGATTTATATGAACTTCTAAGGCAAATTAACTTAATTGTAGACATTTAATTTGGCACAGTGGAGCTGTGGGTCCTGAGCATGTGACACACTTCCTCTTCTTCCTCTTCATCCATCTCTTATGAGACATGCGGAACTTCGCCATGAAGCCTTATAAGAGAGCGCATGGAGGCCTGGGCCAGCTTCCATGGTTTATAGATGAGGAAAGCATTTTCTCTGGGCAACAAACGGGGTTTCCCAACACCCCACTCCCAAGTGACCGTCAGCTGTCACTGATGATCTGACACACGTCTGGCAGCTCACCTGTTCCAACATGTCTTTGGGCAGATCTTCCTGTTCGTCCATTGTCAGAATCGCTCGTTTGATTTCGTCATTGGATAATTTCAACCTGGGGAAAGAAGAGTTTATTTTGCTAACAATTTTGTCTTGCGGTAGTAAAATTTAATACAAGGTAATTCATTTTGCTACAACAGCTGCTTATTTTCAAGAACTGTTTTTCTCAAAGCCCGTTAGTAAAAGCTTATTTCCTGACAATATTGCTCCTAAAAATAGTATTTTGAACTGTTTTCACATTCTTTGGGGGCTTTGTAATGCTCTGCTGACACAGAGAACAAAGCTGTTGTGTTCTATGCCTGAGCTTCCTTGAAGGATGAATTGGAAAAGGAGAAAAAGGGAGAAAAGAACACCCAAACACAGCTTTGTGCTATAATATTTACTGAGCACTGCAGGTGAAAGAATAAAACCGAATTCTTAACTTGATCGGTCACAGTGTTTAAAGTTTGCTGTCAGATTAAAAACAAAGTTCAAGAAGGTTGTGGCTGTTATGATTGTTAAATATTTACCAACAGTTAACATACAAAATAAAATGTATAAACACTTTACAGTTCAAAAGTTTGCACACATATTATTTTATTCATACTTCAAAATAGCTGTGGTGATCTTCTTTCCTTTTTAATAGAGTGGGAAATTGAGGCTCAGATGGTGTTTTGCCTGTAAGTGCTTTACCCGCAGTTAAGTCTTTAGAGTGTCGTAATATCCAAACACAGACCCAAGGCTCTTAATTGCTAACCCCAAATTCTTTCAAAAACAGATTATTTACCTAATATCTAACAGGGACATTTTAAATTAAAAACACAAATCTGTTTTCTATTTTTGTCTGCTATAAATTCATATGATTTATGAATCCTTGATGGTGTCATCCTTGATGGTGTCAGAACTATAATGTGTTGAACGGCAAGTCATAAAACTGAAACATGCTTATAAAAATGTGTTTCTCTTAAACACAACCAAACTTTTAATTAGGGCAAGAAATCTAAATCAGATTATTAGCTGTAACAATAGACATTTCGTTGTATATTTGTAAAAGCATTAGACCCAGATTTATTTTTAAAAACCTTATTTCCTTACAAGTTATTGCCAATGAAAAAATTGATATTATTTAACTTGTTTTTCAAGAATAATCACATTTCGGACTGAAGAGAAAGACAGATGTAGAGTAAGACAACACGTTCAAGGAGTTGGTTATAACATCTAATGCAGTAGGTTCTAGTCCTGATGGATGCTTCCTGTCAGTGTCACCTTGGAAAACCTTTCTAGGACCAGAGAGATAGTACAGGGGTTAAGGTGCGAGGCACAGAATGGTCCCCTGATCTTTGCTGGAAATGACCCCACAAAGAGCACACAGCTTGGAAAAACTCCAGAACCACAGGGTGTGGCTCTCAAATCAACCCCCCTTTTTAATGTCTCAGATTCCTTATCTATAAAATAAGGAAAATAATAATCAGTATTAAAAAAGGAATTGTATGTGTGCAATTAAGTGCAAAAGGCACCGTACAGTTCTTGGCATAGTATGTAATGCACAAAAGGGCTCAATAAATTATATGTATATTCTACGAGGCAGAATTTTCTGTATCAGAAAAAAATGAAGCTCTGATATAACCTAATATTCATGAGTAACAATTGATCATTAAAGAGTGCCTTGTGAGCACACGTCCGCATGCACTCCCATAAGCATTACTTCCCATTTCCTCTCTGTACACAACACCCATCAGGACTGGAAGAATTAAAGAATGACAAGACATGATCTATACTTGATAGGTGGTTATAACACTTGGGAGAAACAAGTGGCAAGTGGAGATATTTAAGACACAAGAGTCTGTGAAGTGAAGCACATGGGATTGCCTGGCAGTTTCACACATAAATGGGGAGGTATGGACATAAACGCCATGGAAGCAGGGAGGAATTAGAGGTGGAATTAAAGGGGTTCTATTCTATTCTAGCTCCCCTGGTCTGTCTTTTTATAGAAAATTGGACATAACCTTGTTAAAACCGTCCTTCCTGTTATTTAAACAATATTATTAAAGTCTATTAGTAGGAAAGGGAAGGACAAGTTGGAAAAACGCTGTATTGCTACTGCTATTTCACAGTTTAATTCCAAATATAGCATCTAACTAACCTGCACATTGTTTATGTCCATAAATAAAACCCCTCCTATTAGAACTGCAATGCTACTGCAACCCTTGCGCTATGTGCTGCAGCCTTGGACTTGGGGCAAACTTCTCCAGATTGCTTTAGTCATTCTGGGGACAGCACTGCCCTGTAATCATAGTGGTGGAAATCCCTCAAACTGAAATGTAGCAATTTAGCCAAGCTGACACAGAACCATAGGACAGAGGCAAATGCTCCTGGACCAAGTGCTCCTCAATCCAGACCCTGGGAGTCCTTGACTACGGAACAGTAAAGGCTCTGGAGTCAGGTAGGTGTGAACACCAAGGGCGCCATGAGAGACCAACAAAGAAGAGCAGCTGAGGAGCGAAGCTGCCACTGAAGAAAAACCACCTGGCCATAGAGCACCTACAATCATCCGGAGGAGAGCTCTGCTCAAAAAGACAAAGATGCTTATGTTTTCACACCGAGTTGAAGAAACCCATTCATGGTGTAGTTCTGCTGAGCTCTCCTGTTTTATATTTAAAAGAAAAGGAGTTGAAAATCTGAGTGAGAACAATACTTGAAGTATCAGATTTGCATTTCATTAGATCCCCATATGGAGTGCAGAAGTTTTAGCTTTTGAAATTGTATATATTTATGCTCCTAAACCCCCAGAGGCTGTCTGGACTAAACACAAGCTTTAATTCATAACAATTTTGGTTTCTCCTAATGTGGCTCACAAAGAGACTGGAGACTTTAATGGCCAGTCCTTAAGAAAGTCTACCTGTCAACATGCCGCTTCGCACGTGGCCTCTGGGAGCAGACAAAGAAACCAGACCCTGGGGGAAAGAGGAGAAGGGGAGGCAGCCCTAGGGGATGGTTCTTTAGGTTGCTGAGTTCTTAGTATCATCTGTCATCTGCAGAATGAGTGGCTAATCTCTGTAATTTAAGGACCCTAACAATTCTAAACTTTTAATTGCTTTTTAAAACTTGGCAGTGCTCTGCTGTGCTGGCGGGTGGTAACTCTGGAGACATTGCCTTCGACTTTCTTTACAAGCAGGAAACAAACTGGCCATTTAAAACAAGCATTTAAGTCTTACCTTGCTCCACTCAAATATTTCAAAGAATTGCCAAGAGAATTGGAACATCCAGGCGTAATTAAAGTAAGTTCGGAGGGAAGGCGAGATCAGCCTTAGCTCAGCTTCAGTGGATTTGAGCCAAATCCCCCAACTTTAAAGTAGCTTTTGTGGTTTACTAAACTCCAGCTGCCACGTTAAGTGAGCATGGGGCGGGGTAAGGGGGTAAGAATGGTAGAGCACTTCATAAAGTATATCTTAGGGGCTTCATTTTGCAATACCAGCTTCTAAGTTGCTGTCTTTTGGGGGGGGAGGGAGGGAGGGAGGGAGGGAGGGAGAGAGAGAGAGAGAGAGAGAGAGAGAGAGAGAGAGAGAGAGAGAGAGAGAGAGAGAGAGAGACAGAGAGACAGAGAGACAGAGAGACAGAGAGCTCCTTTAGTGAATACGGCAGAATGAATTTTATTTGCTATCTGTTGCCAATATTCATGCTGTTAAAAAAATGCTTCTTGGGAAGTGCCTAAAGAATGGTCTGCACTGTCCAGCCACCGCAGCCTACTGGAGCCATTACAGTCTCTTCTCAAGATTGTGGAAGACAAGGCTTGGAGCTTCTCATCCAATCTATACCCTATAGGAAGTATCTTTTTCCAGAACTACCAATGACCCCAAGTAACCCTGCCTCTCGAGGTTGCAAGTGTGGCTGTGGTGCCCGGCTTCTTGGGCAGATGGCAGACAGCAGAAAGGCTTGTCCACACCCAGGGCTCTGCTCCGTGGGCCCTGGATGGTTAATGGTCTGACATAGAAAAGACTCGGCCCCTAGGATAAACTCAGAACCACGGCAGAGCCTGGCAAGCAACCTGTGGTGTATTCCATATGCCAAAAACAGTAACAATAATGGA
The DNA here is from genome assembly GCA_021461705.1 of Cryptotis parvus. Classification (NCBI taxonomy): domain Eukaryota; kingdom Metazoa; phylum Chordata; class Mammalia; order Eulipotyphla; family Soricidae; genus Cryptotis; species Cryptotis parvus. The sequence continues at coordinate 59,656 of JAJIBD010006918.1, read as the reverse complement.
CCTCATTCTCAATGAATGGAGACGTTACTGGTGCCCACTCAGGCAAATTGATGGACAATGGGAAGTCAAGTGACAAGTGACCAATGACCCTATCATTCACATACAGTAAGAGGAGCCAACCAGAATAATTAGAGAAGGGGCTGGAGCAATAGCCCAGTGGGTAGGGCATTAGCCTTGCAAGCAGCCGGCCTCTGCCAGCCTGGGTTCGATCCCCGGCATCCCATATGGTCCCCTGAGCACCGCCAGGAAGTAATTCCTGAGTGCAGAGCCAGGAGTAGCCCCTGAGCATTGATGGGTGTGACCCAAAAAAAAAAAAAAAAAAAAAAAGAATAATTAGAGAAAAGGTTGCCACTCTTCCAGGCAAATTTCCCATGCCATTATTGAAGGAATTATTTTGTATTTGTGGCATTGAGCCCCCTGGTTATTTCAAACTGGGGACTTCCAGGAACACACCTGGTGACTCTCAAGACTTAGGGACCAAGAGGAACTGAAAACTGAGCACAAGTCAGGGGCAGGCCATCCACTGTACTATCTCCCAGTCCCCGGAAAGTTGTTTTCTAAAGTTTCCCTCTACTTCAGCATTTCTCAACAAGGGGCCATAGAAGTTCTCTGTGAACCTTTAGGACATTCCAAGGACATAGGTAAAAGTTTCATAAATGGGGAGGTGGAGGGTCACAGCATGAGACTGGGGTGTGTGTGGGGGGGAGGACAAGTGATAGAACTCTAGGATGGGAAAGGGTCCAAGTTGCACAGCTGTTAGGAAAAAAAGAAGTTATGAAATTTGCCTATAAATGGATGGGAATGGAGAGGGTCATGCTGAGTGAAAATAGCCAGAAGGAAAAGGAAAGATATCATGCATTTATTTGCATGATATAAGTACATGCATACATATATACATTCATATATATATTATATAATGATACCAATGATATCATTATATCTATATAATGATACCAATATCCAAAGTTAGGCAAAACATGGGCCAGGAGGTCTTGTCAATACGTGGAATCAACCACAAATGTGTGGGAGTCAGAGGTTAGGTAAAACAGAGAAGGGAACAGTATGCTAATAATCATTGAAAATGATAATACCAGCCTAGAACTGAGCATTGAACATAGGCAAAGGGATACACATGATAACCTCTAAGTGTATTATAATCCACAATGTGTAAGAGAAGGAAAAGAGAGGGAGAGAAAGAGAGAAGAGATAAAGAACCTGCCATAGAGGCAGGCTAGGGGAGGCGGGAGGGAATTAGGGACATTGATGGTGGGAAATGGGCACTGGTGGAGGGATGGGTGCTGGAACACTGTATGGTCGAAATTCAAACATGAAAATCTTTGTAATTGTATATCTCATGGTGGTATAATAAAATATTAAAAGAAAAAAAAGAAAAGAAAAAGTTTGAGAAATGGGAAGTGGCATGGACACAAAATAAAGGTGAAATTTTAAGATTAAAATATGAAAGCGTTCCCCAAAATGTCACTAGGTTTTGCTGTTAAAATGGTATTAGTAGAAAGTAAAATGTTAAAAAATGATTTATAAATTAAAAAATAAAAGAAATATCAGCAGACTTTCAGATTACTGCCAGTGTTGTCTTCTTAAATGTGTATTTGGGGAGCAAATGTGGAATATATAAAGGTGTGTGGGCACTGACAAAAAATTCCAAACTGAGGGGCAGAATAAAAGGCAATGCATCATTCACATTACCTTAGCAGTTGAATTAAATATCAATAACCTTCAATTTCTTTTCACCAAAAAATATCTTTGCCCCTTAAAGTAAAATATATATGAAAACTATTATGTTTCCAAAGCCTTAAGCAGCAGCTATTTGTGTTCCAAGAAACTTGCCCTTAAGAACATTTAAAAAAATACAGGGAGCTGGAGCGATAGTCCAGCGGGTAGGGCGTTGCCTTGCATGCGACTGTTCCATGCTGGCCCAGGTTCGATCCCCGGCATCCCATATGGTCCCCTGAGCACCGCCAGGAGCAATTCCTGAGTGCAGAGCCAGGAGAAACCCCTGAGCATCTCCGGGTGTGACCCAAAAAAGCAAAAAGCAAAAAATAAATAAATAAATGGGAAAAAAAAAAACACTTAAAAAATACAGACTGCATCTTCCTTCTTTATTTTCCTTGGAAGAAAAGTCACTTTATACCAGCATCAATGCATATAGATTACTCATTCGAGAAGACAACCAACTTTTCTTTAAAACCTCCAAGCTTTGGATTTTCTTACCTCATTTATCCTAATTGTTTTTGACTAAAGTCAAGGATTTTTCTTTTTCAGAGTAAAGAAGAAACTAGATACAGAAAAGCTACTTGAAATGCCCAAGATGATCTGCTTCTGCCTGAAGCTACCATCACATTCTAAGCTCCCAAATTTTCTATCTTTTTTTACAAATTCCAAGGCTGCAATGGTTCGCTAATTATGAGAAAGATTTCTATACAGAGTCAAACTGGATAAATTAGCATTTCACTCAGCTTGGACATTCACATACCCTTGTAGTCATTGGAAAGAAAAAACCCATTAAAACAACATTCGGAAAGTGCATAAAATCATAAAACCTTGAAGAATTAAAAGGTGACTGTCAAAAGCAGAATAAAACAGAGATTCGACATCACTGGCCCTGACTCTGAAGCCATGAAGAAATAAAAGTACATTTTACAGGCTCCCTGGAGTGGACAAAACCAACATTGTTTTGAGTTGTTCTGCTTTTCGATTTTAGGAGGCTGTGGTTATTAAGAAAGTAGGTATCCGGGTCTGACAGATTTCCCTGGAGAAAGCAAACACCATGATTCTCCTCACCTGAAATGGCAGAGAATCTTAGAATTGAACCTCAGTAGAGTACCATTAAAGACCAAGTTCAAACAAAGCTTGGAACCATGTGGTAGTAAAGCCAATTCTGTCAAAAACATTTATTCCACATCAACAATACCTTGATAGAAGGATGTTGCAGTTCTGGGCTCTCCGCCCATCAATCACGGAAAGTTCTTTGACTTTAAGTTTGGAGCTCAGTGTGTCGTCAATGGCATCAGCTTCTTTCTATAAAGTACATGAAAGAAATCCATCAAGTCAAGCAGACACATTCTGGCTTCAGACACACACTTTCCCTTTATCTGCTGTTTGAATACACACACGGACACAGACATACACACAAACACACACACACACACACACATACTCACAGGCAAAGCTGGATGGTGGTGGGTAGGTGTGGGGAGGCGGTGGAATTGAAAACAAAGACTCAAACCGAGTTGACCAATGGGAAATGTAAGAAAAGCTGGCCACCCACATTTGAAAAAGCATTATTTGGAAGAACAACGGGCTTCTAAGTTGAAGATGCTAAGTGTGCATAAATTATCAGTGAGTTGTGGCCTCCTTTTGTCCCTCAAATCCCTATGTATTGCAGACAAAAGAAATGTCACTATGAATCAAACTCAGCTGAAACATGCCATTGCTGATCCAGACATTTGCAGGGCCCATTCATCCCAGAACCTTTTACGTCCTGAGTACTGAAAGAGCCGAGCAATAAAAATCTCCCAAATGTCTTCATGTGTAATAAGAAGGCCCAAGGCCCAGATGGTACCTTTTATTACTCTGGAGCCTGACAGACAGCAGGGAGGAGGCAGTTCATGGCATTAGTTCAATTACTTAAATTAACTCTAAAACACTTGGATACTCTGCTGTTATATGGGAAAGTTAAAAGTAATGATCAGCCAGTCATAATTAATGGTGGAAGAGGAATAAAGCAATTACAGATAATAAAATACTGTCTGAGTAAACTGATCATCAAGTGACAACATGGAGACTAACTTGATAAATAGCAAGCTTGATTTAAATAGACATTAGGAACAATTTTTAAACCAGATTATAGCATTTTAAAGATATAAGGAAACCAGAGAGCTCGAAACTGTCTTAACAGTTTAGAAAACAAGGGTAATATAGAATTTATAACAAGAAGCACCATGAAATCAAACCTCAACTGTCTCGTCTTGCTGTGATTTGGGGTATGGCTCTACATGTTCAGTGAAGAGTTGAAACCCAATATGGAACTGGGTTTACCCTATTTGGAAAATAAAAGGATAACCAAAAAGTTTCAAGCTTAGGGGTTATACTGAGCAAGGATTGCATAGTAACTCACTTACCTGCTTGGAGTTACTGTTCACAAAGAAATCCTACAGCCATGGCAAGAGGCATGGAAAAGGCAAATCAGACACACGCAGTTCAGAAATTGCATCAACAAATGGGGAACCCCAAAGTAGTCATGGAGATCAGAAACACAGGGTAAGAGATGACTTGTGTCCCTGGGATCAGCAGTGAGCTAATGAAGTGAGAGAGGCTGCCTCGAGATACAGTGCAAAGCTCAGTACAAGGCACTCGGGGTTTCTCAAGAAGATGGTATGCGTTGCAAAAAAAAGTTCAATGATGGTAAATCAAATTTAGAAAAGAGAAAACTTAAAACACCCCAGAAAAAGTCAAGTTGTGAAAGAAAATCTCCGTGAGAGCCAGTGGGCTCCATTTATTCAACTTGATGATTTTATTTGAATCAAGAAATAGTGATCAATTACGTTAACTTGAGGATACTATGTCCATGGCCATCTGCTTATTCAGGGTGGAAATAAAATTCTATTTTCTTGGTTATAAGGGAAGATTAAGAAAAGATAAAAAGTTCAATAACACAGGTCAGTAATATTTAACTCTCAGATCCCTCTGAAGTCCTGTGGTGGTTACAGGTAGCTATGAGAAAAAAACGTGCAATTAAGAGACAATAGATTCATCTGCTGTGTGGCCACTGGCAACTCTATTCCAACTGCTTTGGGCTGTCCTGGAGTACAAGGTGAAACAGCTTCTTTTCTTAAAAAATACAGTTCACAAAAAAGGTGAAGAAGGGAAAGAGGAAGAAGCATCTGACATGTTGTGAGAAAGTTACAGCTTTCTTGGCATACTTTAGCAGTGCTGGAATGAATAAAAGCTTTGGTGTGCAAAAATGCACATCGGCTTTTGGGCCAACCACTTGCACAACCAGCATTTGCTCAGCAAATTCCTTCATGTCTTGGTCCCAGCAGAGCTGCCAAGGCCAATTTTACACAGATGAGCTGCCTCACATCATTCTTGTAGTGGGAAACCAAATGTGCCTTCCCCTTGCGGCACCCACAAAAGGAGGGAGCGCTTTTGCAGAATTTCATAAAAAAAAAGCTAGCCTCAAGAGACCTTCCTTTTCTTCACCCTTGCTCTGTCAAGTTGTGTGCAGAGTCTCTTTTCAAGGACTGAAAACTATGGTGAAAGAACTCCAGGAGGTCATCTTACCCTCCGGTCCGTTTTAAAGACACAAGCTGCGAGCTGAATTTAGATCTGCTTTCTACATGGCCTTCGAAAAAGCTAGATCTAATGAAATTCTCTGCCAACTCATTCTCATGAGTTCCCAGTGTTGGAAAATTAGGACTTCTGATCACTTCTATACTGGGCAAAAGGATTCAAGTAGTTATTGTTAAATATGCATGTGGATTGGGGCTCTTCCTACCTGCAAAATAGGGTCAAGAACTGAACTATTCTGAAGATTAAATAGGATAAGGCACATGACGCACTTTGTAAAGTACCTGAAGCAAACTTAAAAGTTCAGGAATTGGCAGCTATGAGCCGTTATTTGTGTTTTAGAGGACAGTAAGGTTCATTTTCACCCCTGCTTTTGTTCTTCTTTCAGCTGAGTTAACAGCTGGCCAAGATCTCCCATTTGTAATTAGCAGCAGCCATAAGTGTTAACAATTAATAGCTAAGTTAAGTATCTTATCTTTCCAGAGGGAAGAATGAGGAATGCCAAGGAGAGTTTGGTAAATTGTTAACCTTCCAGATTCTCCTTCCCTACAAGTTTTTTCATTACAATATATGTAAAACCACAGAGCTTATTATACAGGGCATGTTAAAAATAATACTTCCAGACCTAGTACAAAGAAGCTAAGATTCTCTCTGAAACCGTAAATTATTCACTAATTAGCTTGGGCCTAACATTAGAGAATTATTTGCATTTGGCTATGTTTGGCTATGCCTAAAAGTATGTCTAATTACTCCAGATGACTTTTTGGTGTAGAGCTTAGGACTTGGAGTACAAATCAGATGCTGGGACTTGCATTTGCAGGAACTAGCACTGACAGGTCCTCTAGACAGGGTTCCACACTGAAATAAATGACTCAACACTTCCAAGGCAATGAGAAGCATTTCTTGAACAGCTCATAATCCTTCCCAGATCGCAATACCTTTATAAATTGATAAAAGGCCCTAAGAAAATAAAAATAGGGTATAGTTCAGCATTAGAGAGCTTGCCTGCCTGTTATAAGTTCAAACCTCAGCACAAAAGAATGGAAGAATGAAAAGGAGAGAGAATAATGGGAGAAAGAGAGAAAGAGGAAGGAAGACACCATTATTTATAATTTTTTATTTTGCCTTCAGATGCCATATAACATGGCTAAGAATAATAATTATTGAAATAAATACACAAAATAACAGTTTTCAATTATTTCCATTAAAAATATTGGAAATCAAAAGATACTCCAAATGAGACCTTGAGGATGACATCTATTATATATTAGCAGTAAGGTCAGGTTCTGAAGCCTGAAATAGCAGTTATTCTTTGATCCCTAATCAGAAGACAGAGGCTTTGAACTTTACATTCTGGGCTAACAATAAGACCTATAGCCCACAGCTCCTAGAATAAGACAATAGGTCTTACTTATTGTCTACTGACAATCATTCAAGAAAGGGTATCCTCAGGCAAAACTCATAGAGGAGGGTGAGAGCTAGCTGCAAATAAGATGCTGGAGAGTTTTGACTCCTGTTAGGTAAAATAAGCACCTTTATTTCATTTCGCCTTGTCCACCTGCATTAATCCATACCATTTAAGAATGAAAATTCACATTAAAAACCAGAGTGTTTAATTGTACCTGGGTCAGTACTATTACTACTGCACCTGAAACAGTGCTACCATGCAATGCACTATGTTAAGGTAATGTCATATGTTAAAATGTATCTTTTGTGGCTTGTGTGGAAAACACAAATACGGCTTCAATGAGAAAGGTCTGAGTTTTAAGAAATCAAATTTTAAATGCCTCTCTGGAAATGAACAGGTACAATCACTCTCTATTCCATTTCATTTCATGAGACGCATAAGTTTACATAATCAGCTCTACACACCTTTGATTTCCACACTGGGAAAACAAACATATCCCTAAATAGAAATGGTATTGATCTTAAAACTGGAGCCCCCAAAAAAAAAATCTTTCACAAAATCTGACATTTATAATGAATACAACTATGGTATAAGAGCAAAGTGACATTGACAATTCTGCCACTTGTAGATTTAGCGATGCCATCTGTCAACCACTAAATACATGCTGTCATATTTATATCATCTGCAAAAAGAAATGCCCACCTCTGGGATCAGTGTGATGGTTAAGAAGTAGAAGAACTCCTTGAGAGTTAAATTTTCATACTGAAGAAATTGGGAAATGTAATAATGAGCTTATCATACTCAACATAAAGGGTGGAAGGGGCACATAATATTATTATCTATCTATGCATTATGACTATAGATTATTTTCTTCATCTCCCTATTTTTTGACTTTTTGGGTCATCCAGTGATGCTCAGGGGTTACTTCTGCCCCTACACTCAAAAATTACTCCTGGTGGTGCTCAGGAGACCAAATGGGATGCCAGGGATTGAACCCAGCTCGGCTGTTGTGCAAGGCAAGTGCCCGACCTGCCGTACTATTGCTTTGGCCTCTTCTCATCTCTTTCATACTGTAAGTTGACCTGTGGAACTGAGCAACAGTTTTGACATTTGCATCCTCTGAAGTATTTCAAATAAGAGCAAGACAGTGTCAATATGCTCTGATTGCCATGATTAAGTATTTCTCAAATCAATGGGGATATATGCTGTGTGCCTATATAAACCCTCTGTTTTGTATCACTGATCAGTGTCCACCTAAATTACACTCATTTGAGCTATTTTTCAGAATCTTACCGTGTGTAGTGGTCCTACTGAATGCATGTAGGTAATGGTATCTGGGCATTCCTTCACCCCCACTGAGAACTACACCGGCCAAACAACAAGCTAAGGTTCAGAGAGTTTGATTATATAACTTTAGAGGAAAGAGAAGAGACACTGTAATAAAACAGGGGGCCTACTAAGTCCTAGTAGTCATTGGCAGCTAAAAGAGATCAACTAAAGTGTGATGATAATACACTTGCACTGTCAAGGCTAAAAGGAAAATAAATTCACGACTCTTTGATGCTGCGACTGGTTCTGAGACTAGAGGGACAGCCAATGACAGGTTCTCTGCTCTTCTGTCCTACATAGCGCAGAAGAAGCTAGGCAGATTTCTATTGTGTCTCTCAACATTTAGTAAACTCAATTAAAATGGCTTAAATTACTTTAATTGGGGAAATATACTCAAGGTTGAAAGTGCTCATCTCAAATACTTGTACCAAGAGGGAAAATATACTTGAATCAAGCTGAGCAGGTGTGTTGAAATTTTTCTTCAGGAAGTGTATGGAAAACGTCACAAACGATTCTGCTTCCCAGTCTACTTATTGTTAAGTACAACTGAAATAGTCTGCTCTATCTTGACTGGAATGACTCCTGATTACTTAAACAGTGGCTGGTTGCTAGGAGACAATTACCCAATTGCTAGGCTTTCTGCAACCCTGCTTCACAGAGCTCTAGAGAACTGTCCACATATTTGTCCCAGAGTATTTTGGCAGTATCCTTCTGCACCTTCTGCTGAAAGCCAGTTAATTATGAATCTTGTAAACTTGGGTCTTTCAACCACCTGCCTTAATAAAAAAAAATGCAACCCACATGCTCAGACTTGAACACCATCATTTGGAGTAGTTGCTGTTTTAAACACTTCCTTTTGATGATTTCTTGGTTTCCAAATCTTCCTTACACATCCAGAAAGGACCAGTAGTAAGGTTGAAATTAAAGTGGGAACTCAATAGGACACGTAATGAGACCGAAGTATTTGAACCCACTAGGAAACATGCTAAAATGTCCCGGGACATGCTAAAATGTCCAGAGATTTCATGTCAAGGTTGGAGAACTCCTTGGAGAGAAAGAGAGAGAGAGAGAGACAGAGAGATAAAGAGAGAGAGAGACAGAGAGAGTGAGAGAGAGAGAGAACACAAGTTGTGGCCAATCAGGAAATAATACAGTCTGAGTACATACATCTATATGACCCTAAGCACTCTTTTTGTTGTTCTCTGAAAGATCAAGTGCCTTGCTTTCTAATGCACAACACTTCAGCCTTTTCTTTTCTTTTTTTGTCTATTTGCTGTGTACAATATTGTACAAAGTTGTCTTCAAATGTCTTGGGGGGACCAAAGTTAAGGGCACCCATTTATGGATTATGCTGCCAAGCCACCTATGTTTTGGTACTTTCCTAATACAACATACAATCCATGTTGTATTGTATGTTGTATTGCTCAGAAGCTTCCCCTCTCTATCTGGAAGTAGTCTAGCTTAATGCTGTAATACATTTCCTCTCAATTTCTCATGTATCAAAGGCAAGTTTGGAAATGGAAAGCCTTCAAGCCTTCAAGTTTTTGTTTTTTTTTTTTTGGTGAGAAATAGTGCGGGCTGGACAGCAGTGCTTAGTGCCTGGCTCAGTGCACAGGGATCACTCTAGGCAGTGCCTAGGGGACCAGGTTCGGTCACATGCAAGTCAACAAGTGCTTTAACCCCTGCACTATCTCTTCAGGCCCAAGTCCTCAACTTTTACTTCTCCCCCAGCTTTAGACCATCATTTCCCTCCATGCTTGCTTCGAACTGTTCTGCGACTTTCGTGGGAAACAGGCCACGGTTAAGCAGACTAGGAAATCTGCTGCTTGTCTTAGGCTACTCCACCCTAGGCATGAATCATGTGGGAGTTAAGGGCCTCCTGGCCAAGTCCAGGGAAAGTCCCTGTGCAGATGCCCATCGTCTGTGTGTTCCTGTCTTAAGGCACACTCGGCTCTCTGCCCATTTCTCTCTGTCCACCTTTAAGAACCTTCAAGAAGCTTTAGGAACCTTTCTTCCCATACTCTGACATGTAATTTTGTTTTTATTTCTGGTCTCTGACACAACACAACTTCTTTTTTTTTTTTTTTTTTTTGCTTTTTGGGTCACACCCGGCGATGCTCAGGGGTTACTCCTGGCTCTGCACTCAGGAATTACTCCTGGCGGTGCTCGGGGACCATATGGGATGCCGGGATTCGAACCCAGGCCGGCACAGGCCGGCCGCGTGCAAGGCAAACGCCCTATCCGCTGGGCTATCGCCCTGGCCCCAACACAACTTCTTATTCTGAATTCTTTGTACCAATGGGAGTTGGAGGGTTAGTGCAGCAGATAAAGCGCTTACTTTTCATGCAAGTTCGAGCCCCAGCATCCCATGTCATTTCCAGAGCCCACCTGGAATGATTCCCGAGTGACAGCTAGGAGATACACCTGAGCACTGAAGGGTATAGGCCCCAAACAACAAATTGAAATTCTCTGTACTGAGCAATCTTGCTGGTACTCTTTGAGCCTATCCTAAAGATGCCCTTGAGAAGTGTGAGGTGTTACTTTTTATGCTCTTTTACTGTGGGACAATTGATAACTTGACTACATCAGTGAAGGCAGAAAGCAAACACCAAAATGAATGTTCTTCCTATTATCACAAAAGCTTCGCACATAGTTTGGAAGCTTCCTTGGTTCTATCTGTATCACTGCCATCCTCAGACTTGCTAAGCTTCCTCAGCGCCATTTCTAAATATACAACACCCATGGCATATAGCAAAAGCTTGGCACTTGGCTCCAACCAGCTGCCATTTACCAATGCCCATACTCTTAACAGTCAATTTTATTTCATAAAAGCAGTTCATGTCTGGGTGGTGGGGAACCACCATGGGACATACAGCTTTAAAAAGTCAGAGAGGCTAAGATGAGTTCAGAAACAGACTATGAGGTGACAAAATAGGTTATTTAACTTCTTTGAGCTGGTGACCCATTTTGACTAACATAGATGATAACAATACACCGAATTCTTTCCACCAATGGAAACAGAATCTTGGACACACTACCAGATATAAAGTTCCCTAACAGGGAAGCTTATATATCTTCCTCTTGTGAACACACACACACACACACACATACACACACACACCTCACACCCTGGAGCTCATAAGAATACAACATGCTGCTCTGCCAGCACAGGATACCAAACGGCCTAGGACTAAGCTGCCTGTTGCAGACTATGGCAGGTGGCCCAGGGATCATGCACAAGAACGTGGTTTCTCACTTTTTGTTTTCCCCCTTAGAAGGCACATGCTGTTACCTGCTGTCTTTGGTAGGCAGAGAACGTTCTTTCCAAGTCTTCAAGATCTAGAATTTTGAATACTTTCGTATCATCAATTTCAGTCCAAACTGTTCCTTCAAGTTTGTTCTGCAAACATCAAGTCAACAAGTGCTGTGATTTACATACAGTTTTACACAAAAAGGACAGACGTGGTTTTATTTTTGAAGTGTTCCTGCCACCAATTTCTCATTCTACCAGATGCTCAAAGGGAGCTGCTTTCAGCTGACATGTCATTTATTTCAGAAATTTTCTCACTTAACTCTTGGTGCTGGAGTGAATCCTGAGTCCAGTTCAGAAAACAAAATTCTTTACTAGCTAAGGTGGTTTCCCCTTGCAGTGACAACACAGGTTCTGCTAATGCCCCAAGTAGCAAAGGGGTAGCAGGAGCGAGCAGCTTACCTCAGGCAGCCGACCAGTTGAAGGATTTCAGGGCATTTGTGGGCTGAGGAATGTTCTTCTTCTTGAGGGCTAGACCCAGTGGAGCACCAGGGGGTGGCATGATCCCCCTAAAGGAGGAGGTCCCGGAGGAGGGGGTGGCCCCAGGAGGGAGGGGTGGGGGTGGAGGAGGAAGTATTCCGTCTGCAAGAGGTGGGGCGGAGGAGGAGGAAGGCAAGACCCTGGCACAGAGGAAGGAAAGGGTCCTCCTGGGGCTCCAGGAGTTGGTCCGCCTGGGACTGCAGCACCAACGGTCCTCTGAAAAGACAGAACAGAAGACAAGGTCAACCCAAGAAGGCAAGGCATCTCTGAATGATTTTGAACATGAAAGTGTATTACAGAGAAATTCACTCTTTTGAGGGAAGAGTTTTTGGGCGACACCCAGCATGTTCTGGGGGCTATTCCTGCCTCTGTATCCAGGGGGAATTCTGGTGGTAGTTGGGTAGTTGGGGAATCATATGGACATCAGTCACATTAACCCCTGGACTTTGTCTCTAGCTAAGACACTCAATCTTGCATGAAGACTGGTTTAAAGGACAGTAAGCCAAAGGAATTCCTTGGGCCATGGACAACTCTGCTTAGTCAGCTCAGAGCCCATTTGCAAAGGCTCATGCATCTCGTTTCTTGCACTATCCCACAGTTGGGTTCTCCTGGAGCAGTTCATTGAGAAGCAAATGTGATTTGTCTTGCGCTTATTAGAGGAGGCATATTTAAACACACACACAGCTACAACACACCCCCGCTCCCCAAACAATGCCCCTGCAGCCTAACCTCCATGCTATAGAAGGCCCAGGGCTCATTACCAGTGATAAATCAAGAAGCAGATCAAGTTTTCTTTACCCAGGCAGAGTTGCCTACAACTCGTGGGGGCTCGGAGGAAACGAGCCTGGGCAGTTGCCTGCACAATGCAGACGCAGTGACGCCTGGGTTCTTGCCCCTTACCCGGCTGAGCTCATGGAGCTGTGCCGTGAGATCTGCCACCTGCTGCTTGACTTGCTTATGCTCCGTGGTCTCCTTCTCGAGCTTCTCTTTCATTTTATTTAAGGTCTGCATCATCTCTTCCTTCTCTTGGGTCTTGGCATCACATTCTCGTTCTTTCTTTTCCAATTTCTGTTGTAGCTCATTGTGCTCTGTACAGGAAAACAGTTGAACAAGAAAACAGGGCACTCTAATATTAGAGAATTTTCTCTAGGATGAAAATTCATGTGTGTGCCGCGTGTGTGTGTGTGTGTGTGTGTGTGTGTGTGTGTTTCCTGATTAAATCTGTCTTATCAGAGGGAAGGACTCTTGGTCTGTAAGGGGTTCCTTGGTGGGGCTTCGTGTGAACAACTATATAGATCTCACTTTGCAGAAGAGGACCAAATACGCCCTATGGTAACTTTTCTAAAAGATGGAACAACAGGTTGTGGTGAAGATGCCTGTTGGGTAATGAATTAATTCAGAAACCTGTCAAGGAATGGCCTTTTAGCCAGAACAGGAAAGATAAATATAAAAAGGACCTCTTTTTACACATCTGAAATGAATACAAGGCTTTTATTAAGCTAGGTTAGTTGGCTCCTGTGTGAGGAGCAGAAAGGCTGAATGGAAGGACCTTGCATTGTGAGGAAATGCTGCTGCCAGACCTAGTGTTTGTCCCAAGTGGAGTCATTTCCTCCCTACATCTCCCCCTTCCCCAACCAAGCTACTTGGACCTGAATTATTTTAAGCTTCCAGCTAAAATTATTAAATGTGTGAAAGCAAATGTTATCATCTCAGCATTAAATATCTTGAGGGCAATATTACTGGCTGATCATGAGAGTCACCAAAATATGGGGAAAAAAATATTAGCTCTTAGCTGTAGTTTTACTGACTTCCTCAACTCAGCTAGAATGGAACAAGGCAGCCAATTTAGCATAATGCTTATTTACTTTGCCAATAAGCCTGCTGACTCTAGCACTGACTGGAGTGATGAACGTTGGAAAAGAAAACTAATGAAGTTTAGGCTGCAGGTTTCCATTTCAAATACTTGGCTCCAATGCCTATTCATTTTATATCAATAACCCACTAGAGACATAACCCACTGTGGCCGAGCTATACAGAGTTGGTCTTTATTTTTGAATCTGATAAACACATTTAAATTTTTGCTCTTTCTGTCCGACTTTCTCTCTTTTGAGTCCTCCAAAGTTGGAATTGGCAGGGAGGGTTTAAGCCACTAGAATTCTGGGATTTTACCAACCTTACAGTTCAGATAACCATCAGCCCATTCATACCACTCTAGAAAGTCTCTCTGCCTTCAGGAAAACAACTTCACTGCATCCCACTTTCCTTCACTCTCTCTATTTCATTCCTCTTTGAGGAATATATCTGTAAGACTTCACCTTCCTAACACTAGTGTTGATTAATCTGGCTGTGCTTTGGTACCACCTGCAAGCTTTAATATTTAGGATTTCCAGATCCCATTCTAGGTTTCTATTCTGTAGGTCAGAGGCAGGACTTCGGATTCAAAACATACCTTCAAAAACAGTCTCTGTTCCTGCTGTAATGTGGGCTTGAGAAGCTTCAGTTTTGGGGATTCTCTTAACAAGCGAATGACCTTCATTTATCACCCAGTCACTGGGCTTTTACTGAGAACTTACTTGGTGTTGCACTAAAAGGTACTCTCTCCAAATAGTCTTCGCTTCTCAGGTCCATGGAACTACTTGTCCCCTCAGTGTCTCCCCCTCTGACCAGTTAACATGTGCCTCCTTTACTTTTCCTGGCTACCCATATTTCACTGCAGCATCATCATATTCTCTTTCTTTAGCTCGCAAATTGGTTTATAAGCTTTTATTGCATTATCGTAGACAATTAAGTAATAAGTGATTTTTAAATAACAGCAGCATTTAAATAATTTTTTGCAAAATAATCAAACATGAAATCTGTGATGATTATGCAATGAAATGAGTAGTTGAGGTATAAATAAAAAAAATGAATTTCCTGTCTTTTCTCTGACTCTCGACCCACAGTCTCACTTTAAATCTTTCTATACTCCCATTGCCATTTCTGTTGCCTAAACCCTTCAACAGTTGCTGTCACTTATGCAACCTGCACGCTTTTCTCCCAATGGCAGAGGACAAATGTGACGAGAGGAAAGGAAATGTGTGGACACTCTTAGACCTTCTTTTCAACACACCAAATATTGTGCTGAGTGCTATTATATTTCACCAGGGGTGACTGAATAATATGGACAAGGAAGAGGGAAGTCAGTTGGCCAGCACCGTGAAAGAAGAGTGGTGTGGAGGAACAGGATTGCTTTATCAAAGGGCCCATTTAGTTTGCTAATATGTTGGAGGGAAGGGGAGTGTTATCATTCTGTGGGTGAATGACAAAGTGAAGGGCGTAGCTGATCCTCTTGTCATTTGATCCTAAGTGTTAATATCAAAAATATATTCAGATACTCACGGTCAACCTGTTTCATAATGTAACTATTCTAAATGGTATATCTGAATGAGTTCACTTTTTAGAACTCGTAAAAACTAAGTTTATGTGGAGAATTGTGCTGCTGAAACCAACTGGAAGTATTTCTTAAAATCCTGAATATAGTGTCTCATATGACACAAAATAATGAAATGTAAGTCTATTGCCAGATTTAATGTTGAAGAATTAAAAAAATATAGGTGTCTGATGCCTACATTATACAATAAAAATGAATATTAAGTTAAAAAAACAAATTCTAGGTAATCAGGGCCAGAGCAATGGCACAGCAGGGTAAAGTGCTTGCCTGGCATGCAGCTGGCTTGGGATATGGTAGCACCACATACGATCTCCAGAGCAAAGGGGAGTAAACCCTGAGCAGATCCAGGTGTGGTCTGAACATCACTCCCCACCCTCCAAAAAAATTCTAGGTAATCCCTGGAATCCCTTTATCATAGTTCTTAAAACCCAGGATGCTTTGCATAATAGTAAATAATAAAAAAAAATAGTAAATAGTAAATAGTAAATAATAAAAAAAATAGTAAATAGTAAATAATAAAAAAAATAATAAAAGAGAAGGGTTACAATAATAGTTAATAAAATGTGAATTAAAAAGTACTAAGCACTAGTTGTTAAAATCTTTTCCAAATAACTGTCATGATTATAGTAAAAGGATAAAGTATTTGAGAATCAGCATGACAATTAAAATAAAAAAATACAAAATTAAAACATAGAAGAAAACTGTGATGCTTTAAAGGCAATGAAAAGAATCAAGTCAAACTTCTAAAATATATAGAAAATAAAGCCGAAGTTCCCCAATAACCAACCGAACAAGTTCTTCTCTTGTCAGGGCTATATCATTTACCTTTTCTCATTTTTTCTGCTTGTTCTTTCCACTGCTTAACTTCATTTTCATTAACCAACCTGCACAATAGTTAAAGGGACACCCATTAGAAAACATATAAAAGGTCCAATGCTAAACGAATGCTCTCTAGATACAAAAATGGTCTTAATGCAGATAAAAACCTCAACATGCTTGAAACCCATTTAAACTTGGAAGGGACTTAGACACATAACAAATGCATCAGAACTCATGTTGGATGGCTCAAAAATGTCAGTTTTGCAAGTGGCTATTTTGAAGCAGGGTAAAATTAAAGTCTTACATTGTCATTATTTCCTCACAGGAAGCAAGATTAGAAACTTACATTCGTACAACATTCTTAATATTAAAGTTTTCCAAAGGTGTGGAGTCAGGGTCCTGTCCTTTGTCATTCTGGATAACGATTTGCTGTATAATTCTATCTAGTAGTAGCCAGTACTGCACAGTGTTGCCACTTCTCTTGTCTAAAAATGAAAAGAAATGGGGGGGAGAAACCTTCAAGTTGTTTTCAAAGCAGGACAAATACTTTTCAATAGTGATTACCCACAAGAGCCACAGAACCAGAGATGTTTACATCTGTACTAGTGTGTCCCAAAGCTTCTGGGATTTTGACACTGATGCACATTTATTTGCTTGAGAGGCACTTTTGACCTCATTTTAACTGTGCTTTTAAGGTATGTCTTTATTTTTAAAAAATATAAGTAATTTAAAATGAATCTTGCAAATTTTTCAACACCCTGAAAGCTGTGTAGAGACACAATGAGCTGCACAAAACCAAATTCTGAAATCCTTGGCGTGCACCTAATTTCATTAGCACCAAATGTGGAGGCTTTTGGGTTCTGCTCAAACACTAAAAGCATGGAAGTGACAAAGACACTCACAAGGCATTTGGAGGCAGTGGTGCAGGATGGACATGAAGTGGGGGTATGCTTCACTATGAGTCAGTCGCTTCCTCGTCAGCTCAAACATCTGAGTCGCACTTTTTGTGTCTATATGAACCTATTTCACATGAAGAAGACATCTAAGTCAAATGCCCATTTTTCAGTTCCTGCAATGCAATGGAAGCAAATCCGAGGCAAGCAAAGCTAATCTTGATACATAGGTAACAACACAGAACTGTGAGTTTTTTGCTCCTGAAATGACACTGGCACAGGTCAACTCACACATCGCAATGGGGAAATTCCACAAACTGAACAGGCAAATCGGAATCACTGTACACATACATACCAGCTCGAATCTTTTGGCAAATTCTAGTTCGTCTTCATTGTGGAGCATTTCAAAAAAAATCTAAATGCCTAAAAGACAATTACAGGAACATTATTAAAAGCAGAACAGCCTCCAAAAAATAGATGAATGGAGATCAGGATACTAATGTCAAGGCTTTTCCAAACTTTACAAAGGTTTTACTCTAAAGAACTAACACAATTTGAATGCCTTCACTTAATTATATTCTAAGGGAAACAAAAGACTCTAAAACAAAATCACCACGAGACCAGCTTAATAGCCTAAGATGCCTAGACGATAGTTGGCAACTGATAAATACAAATTCCTAAACAATCAAACCATGTGTTTTACAACAGTGTCTTTCAACCACTGTCTGCTCACCAGTCTGCAAGTGTAAACAGGCCAGAAACCACTGGTCAGCTACAAAGAATACCAAGTTTTATGAAGACAAACATACTATGGTAAAGGTAAAGAGGCATGAGACATGAGATGAGTATTGTGTACATAAGGGCAAGCATTTTCTTTCTGCAGGGAACTAACAATTTTGTTATCTCGGAAAATGCGTTAATGCCAAGAAACCAGTTAGTGCAAAGGCCCTGCCTAAGGCCACAGCATTCTGGCGTGTTCGCAGACTATCAAGAACATGCCAGAATGCAGGAGAATGAGGAAGAAGAGTGGCAGCAGACTGATGGTGGGAATCCTATTTCTTGAGGGTGAGTGGGATAAGTTAGCAATACCAAAAAGCTTGCAGACTAGAAAAAGGAATAGGAAGGTGAAAATTAACATTCACAAGTTGTCTAAGAAAGGCACCAAGTCATTCTACATATTTTATAACCAATTTTCTTAATGGTCTGAGAGTTACCACTGTCAACACCACTGATATTCCTTGTAGGTATAAAAAAAAAAGTAAGGCTCAGAAAAATTGACCAGAATGCACAGCAAGTCTGAGGAAGGACCTGTTGCAGACTAATGCTTGACACTCACACTAAGTTCTCCACAAACACACTGTGCTGCTGCTTTCCCCTGAGAAAGACTTTAAATGCATCGTGAACTGCATTAACATGGATGCAAGTGCTCTGACAAAAGAAGAGGTCACGGGAAGTGCACAGCTTGGAACTTCACTTGTGGGGAAGGCAGAACTCTGATTCAAGTATGACTTACCTATCTAATGTTGAATTTTCATGTTCCCTTAATTTATCTATTACTGGTTGAATTCCTAACATCAGAAATTCATAGCGAAGATGAAGTCTGAAGTCCAAGCTTTCCTGAAAGCAAAGGGGTGATAAAATACGTATTTACCACTGTTAGTCTACCTAGTCCTACTTTGAAAGAATTTCTCTTAAGGATGTGCTTTAAGTTGCGACACAAAGTTCTTACCACTCCTGCGCCTTGGCTCAGCACTGCATTGATGAAGGACATGATCGCGGTCTTGAGACTCACTTCATCCCGATACCGCCCTGTGCTTTTGTCTAAGTCATTGATTAATGTCTGTCAAGGACACAAGTATAAGAACAAAGGACTCATCGTTACTATCTTACATTCTCTTTATTCACTGAGTTATTCTCAAAATTTAAAGATCTTATATCTTTTTTTTTATAGGAATAATTTTATTGGCACTGACTTAATAGCTATTAGTTTTCATCTTCACAACAACAGAATGAGGTATATACTATTGCTCATATTTTACAAGTGAAGAAAACTGAGTAAAGATCTTATATCTTATCAGAGGTACATTTATCCATGAAAAGTCACCATTCTCCCTTGAGTCAAAAAACTCTACTTTCAAAATTCTTGCATTACCATGATGCCCAAAACAGGAGAGAATGAGAGAAGGAAGGGAAGTGCCTGTCATAGAGATGGGTGGCGGTGGGGGTGGGGCGTGGGGGTGTGGCAGGAGGGTAAAGGGGAACATTGGTGGTGGGAAATGTGCACTGGTAGAGGGATGGGTGTTGGAACAGTGTGTGACTGAATCCTGATCTTGAACAGCCTTCTGACTGTATTGCATAGTGATTCAATAAAATAAATTAAAAAAAAATTCTTGCATTGTATATGTTTGCATATACTTGTATACAAAGTACAAAAGACCAGGCTTTGTTAACTCTGCTGCCTTTCTCTATGGAGTATGGTGACTTCATCACATTGTTTATTTAGATCCTCAAACAAAAAAGACAACCAACATTTTTAGGGAACATCCCACTGCTTAGTTTTTTTTCCCACTGTTTAGTTTTAAGTGCTGTTCTTCTAGGAACTTCTTCACAGTTCCTCTAGGTTTAGTCAGTAAGTGGACCTTTCTAGTTCGTACTTACTTTCCAGTTCTTTGACTTACTATCAAAGCAGTAAAGCCAATTTATATACCTGATTTTTATTTTTGGTAGTTGAAGGGAGGGTTTACTCAAGGAAAGATGGAAAGTGTTGAACATCAAGATGCCTTGATGTTGGGGTAGGGTGGGCTGCAGGGCCATGTGTTCAACAGTGTTGAACATCAAGATGCCTTTGGAGGATAGGGTGGGTTTCAGGGCCATGGTGGGGGGGAACTGCTCAGGCTTCCACCATCACCTGGGAGTGTTTCTGCAGCAATATCTGATTTTATCATAACATTTATTCTTGTTTCTGCTAGAATAAAATCAAATTTATTCATTCACTTTCCAATTTTAACTCATTTAAATTACTAGTCTACAATTCAAGACCCTGAGGGAATGGTTTGAGGCTCTTCACATTCCTGAAGCAACCAGATGCCATTGGGCTACACTGGCATGTGATAGGGTCAAATGGAGATGTTACTGGTGCCCGCTGGAGCAAACCGATGAATAACGGGATGTCAAGTGATCAAGTCTACAATTCATCATTAGAGTCTCTGCACAATTAAATTTCTGAATATCATAGTCAGTCATCACTTAACGCTGTTCTAGGAGACACATGAGGTGATTCTTTGGTTACGCTAATGCCATGATGTGCTCACACAAACCTAGTGAGTCAACTCATGAACTTTCATCACTGAATAATGGAAAGATGGTCTGAGGACTAAAAAACAAAAATGTGTGCTCGATATTTAAAGTAGGGCCACATTTAACGTTCAGTAAATCCCAGACTGGAGGTGGATCAACTATCAAAGTCTACTTTCACTCTCTGGTACTAAACCCTATGGAAGTGGAAATGCTTGAAGTTGTGGTATGAGTCATCAATGACAGTGAGACATTTAGAGTTTTGTACCCCTTCAAGGCAAATAAGTCTCTGTGGCAGGAGGAGCACCTGGGCAACTCCTGGAGCACCCACCTGAAAGCGGGTTCTTTCGCTGGCATACTTCTGGTAATGCAGCATGGCCTGCAGAACCTTCTTGTGGCCCCCAGGAACCAGGCACACGGCGCCCAAGATTTCCAGCACAGCCACCTTTGTTTTAATGTTCTCTGTGCTCAGACTCTGAGCAATTACATTAATACTCTCAGAATGAGCTAGGACGTGGGCCCGGCCTTGAGAGTTATTCATTAGCGCCTTTATACAGCCAATGAGCGAGGTATGTATACGAGACTCTGAGGTCTCATAGTCCATGGTCTTCAGAAAGTTCAGAATACAAGTCAGGCCATCCAAGTCGATGAATCTGGTCACAAATCTGCCACAAGGGTAAGGTGAAAATGTATTAGACAAAAGTGTCTTTGAAAATTTTAATTGGCCTTAATGGAAAAGCTTGGGGAAGAAGGAATATATTATTTCTAAAACATTAAAAGGTTTGCATTGAGGAAGTCTTTTGTTTGGAATTAGAATAGAATCCAGGTGGGGCTGGAGCAATAGTACAGAGGCAGGACGTATGCCTTGCACGCGGTCAACCTGGATTTGATCCCTGGGATCCCTATGGTTCCCTGAGCACTGCCATGAGTAATTCCTGAGTACAGAGCCAGGAGTAATTCCTGAGAATTGCCAGATGTGACCCAAAAGGGTGTGTGTGTGTGGGGGGGAGGAATAGAATCTGGGGCTTTGTATCCACAAATACAGGTATTAATTCCTTAATTTCTAGACTCTTCAACTGGTTAAGTATAAACAGAACTGTAAAAAGATTTCTATGTATTGAGGAAAATACATCTCAATTGATAGAGTTAACAGATAATATAACTACAGAAAACTGATAACAAGAGGATGTTCAAAATCTACATGCTGTCTTAGATTAGTCACCTGCTGATTCCATGTGAACTTTCCATTCAATGCCCATGCACTTTTTTCTGCTGACCACTGACTTGAGCCTGTCCCACATCAATTAAAGTCACAGAGGATCCTTAAATTCCAAAACACTTTTTCATCAGATAATGATCACCTATACCCAAGGTTTTCTATGGAAACCTTGTTCAGAAAGATGTGATACATGGAATTCCAATTTTAAAAATGCCAGATTAAAAATAATTTGTTGTTCTAAATTAATCTGATTCTATTGTTCTGTTGTTCTAAATTAATTCTGATATTCATACACAGCATTGCTTACTGTAAAGTCTATTTATGAAGTAATTCACTATCCATATATGCTACTATAGACTCAAAAGATGAGAAGCCATATAACCTTAACACGTAGGTTATATAACTAAAGCAGAAATTTCTAAATTTATGATTCATTCTCTCTGTTTCTGTCTTGTTCTCTCCCCTTGCCATTCCTGATTCTTATCTATCTCACTCTCTCACCCAACTCTCCAGAGCAATCTAGTTAAGATAGGCTAAAACACCTGTTAAAGAATTGATCAGGACTTTGGATAATAAATACACACACACACACACACACACACACACACACACATATATATATATATATATATATATATATATATATATATGCATATATATATGTATTTCCCCCTCTTGGGTCACACCCAGCAATGCTTAGGGGTTACTCCTGGCTCTGTACTTAGGAATTACTTCTGGTGGTGCCTGGGGATCATAGGGATGCTGGGAATGAACTTGAGTCAGCCGCATGCAAAGTAAATGTCCTCCCCACTGGACTATTGCTCCAGCCCCTGATCAGTATATTGTTATAAGCAGCATTTTATTTTTTTCTGTTTGTTTTGGGACCACACCTGGCTGTGCTTAGGGTTGACTCCTAGCTCTGTGCTCAGGGATCACTCCTGGTGGTGCTCTGGGGGAACGTATGTGGTGACAGGGATAGAACCTGGGTCAGCCACATGCAAGGCAAAGTACCTTACCTACTATATATTACATTTGATAGTTAGATAAAGAAAATATTGATTTTCCAGGCATTTTAACCAATTCACAATACGATCCAGATATACCCAAAGTAAAAACTAGCTTCATTCATATCACCTGCTCCATGTATCAGTACATCACTCCAATCAACACTACAGATTTTGAAAGCATTAACGGAAAATTAAGCTGCTTGAGGCACACATTGAAAGCAGATTGCTGCAGAGGAAATGAATCACTATCACGGAAAGCCTGCCTATCCTCCCTTCAGTTTTATTGACAGAACTCACATGCCATAAAACGAAAACTTCAAAACTGAGAATTCAGTGACTTTTTAATATATTTAAATATAACATGTGCAGAGTCTAATTTTAGAATTAATCACTCAAAAAAAGACTCCTTCCAACTCTCCCCAGCCCTAGACAACCTACTAATCTTCTTAAGGACTGGCCTTTTCTGGATATTTCATCTATATAAGATCACGCAATACATAGCCCTCTGTATCTGACTTATTTCACACTGTATGAGTATTTTCAAGCCTTAAACATGTCATAGCATGTATTAGTACTCCATCTATTTTATGGCTGTATAATATTCCACTGTATGGATTTATTGAATTTTACAATATGCCACGCGGTTCATCAATAAATGCTGGACTTAGAGATGACTACAAGAGTATGTTACCTGCACGGCGGAGCCTGACAAGCTACCCGTGTTGTATTTGATATGCCAAATACCAGTAACAATTATAGACCTCATTCTGGAATGGATTGAGGCTCTTTATGTTCCTGGAGCAAGCAGATGCCCTTGGGCTCTACTAGCATGAGACAGGACATAATGGAGATGTTACTGGGGCCTGCTCGAGCAAATCGATGATGAACGGGTAGACAGTGATACAGTGATACAATATTCATTTAACAACTGATAAAATTTGGTTACCTTCTACTTTTTTTTAGCTACTATGAATGATGCTAATCTAGTCATTCAAGTGATAGGGTTTAGAATACATGCTTTTTTCCCCCTTAGGTATTCACTGAATGGAACTGTTGGATCCTATGATAACACGCTGGTTTAGCATTCTTTGGAACTTTTCAACTATTTTTCAAAATGGCTACAATTTGAAAAAGTGTATTTGTGCTAACAACAAATAGGGCGGTCAAATTTTCCACTTCTTTGCCTACATTAGTTGGTCTCTTAAAAAAAGTTTTTTCGCCTTGGACTGTTGCTATAGCACCATGGGTAGCATATGCTTGCCTTACTTGTGGTCAATCTGGGCTTGATACTGGTATCTCATAGGGTGCCCTGAGGATCACCAAGAGTAATTCCTGAGTGCAGATCCAGGTATAACCCCCTGAGCATCACTACCGTGGCCTGAATCAGAAAATATTTTTCTTTCTTTCCATTTTTTTTCCTCTCTTTCCAATCCTAGTTGTTGCCTGAATCTTTTAACTGAACAAATCAAAGTAATGAGGGACCAGCAAGATAGTACAGTGGATATGGAGCTTGCCTTGCACATGGATGACCCAGGTTCCATCCCTGGTAGTCCATATGGTCCCTTGAGCACCTAAAGGAGTGATTCCATAGCACAGAGCCAGGAGTGAGCCCTGAGTACTTCCAAGTACAACTCCCAAAACAATCAAAATGAAAAATCAGTGCAATGATTAAAGTAGTTCTCCCAGGATTCAATCGCATTGCTTTATCTTAAGACTGCCTTGGGAGTTTGCCTACTGCAGAAAACAAAAGGAAAGGAGGAATGAAGAGAACGGAAGAAGAACGAACGAAAATAATTCAAGAAAAAATAAAAAGATGAAAGACAAGTAGTACATGCTACTCAGGAAAAAAAATCACCTCATCGGCTTTGTCCTTAGTGCTGTTTTTAAACTCTCAATGGTTTTACTTCTCTCTTCTTCTTCTTCTTTTTCTAAAGCAAGCAGAGACTTTCTCTACACAGAGATAAAAGAAATAAAACAAGTCAATTCTTCACATTCTGTTTTTATTATGGCACAATCAGACAAGCCCACAGATTACATGCTACCATCACCTTTAATACAACCATTCAACAAATCTATGACTGATTTAATACAAGCCAAATTGTAGAGCATAAACATCAAGAATTTCAAAGTTCTGCTATCAGTATACAAGTCCAATATTTCAAATTTTAAATAAAGCTTCAAGGAAATGTTTAGAAATCTGAATAGTGATTTGATTGTCCCAATGCTTGTGTAAGCACTCTGTGACTATGCTTTGATTACGATGATCCTATTTCTATTTGCTAAAAGACTGAACCTGTAGTTAAACACAACATTCTGGCAGTTAAAATTATTAGAAGTGGTATATACTCAAACAGAGGGGGCTATAATAATACCATGCTCTCTTTCCTATTCCTAAGTTGAAAAGTGTACTCTTTTATACAGTTTTTTAATCAAATTATTTTTTAAAAGGAACAATTGGAATATTATACTAAGACAGACAATGTCTTCAGCGTAAATGGTTAACTTTTATAACTGACTTGGCATTATTTGGAGGAGGATATGGGGACAGAGAGGGCAGGGAATTTAGGGGGGGAGAGAAAAAGGAAGAGGGAGGGAGAGAGAGATAGAAAGAGCAAGAACATTTCTCCTACGGATTTCCTACAACAATTCTTAAACTTTAATGAGGATGTAAGTCACCTAAAGATCACATTAAAATGCAGGTTCTGGCTTGGTGTGGTTGGGGTCAAGTATGTTACTACATTTCTAACTAGTTCCTGGCAAAACTGATGCTCAGGTCTGTGTACCTTCCTCTGGGGAACTGGCTCTAAAGAGGCAGATCTGAGTTGACAATGAGAAGTCATAAAAGATGGTCAGGTTTATAGACTTGTTAAAAATACTTTCCAATTCCTTTAACCCATCATCACCTAATTGCAATAAAACATTGCTGGCTCTTAGGACATTATGTGGCTTCAACTTCTGATCAGAAGTTCTTTGTCTCCGCCTATTCTGAATAGGTCTTAAATCTCTGTATTTTTGCTTATTGCTAATTTTGATACAATATGTCCTGGAAAATAGATTGCTGGTAATGTACCTGGAGAGCAGTCATTAGGAGTTGCTCAAGGAAAAAGTTGTCTTCAGAAAAGTTAGTAAATTTTGTCATGACTACATAAGACACACACTCTGGAAAATTCAGCATAAATCTAGCCCAGTATATTTAGTCTATGGCATAACTGAACTAGTTTAGCCTCTTAAGCAATCACTTTGAATCTACTGCTGGAAAGTCCTTTATCAATATCATACTGAATTTATAATTTAAACAACTTTATTGAAACACCATGATTTACAAAGCTACCCCCAATACAGTTTTACTTATTTTGTTATTTTGCTTTTGGGGTGATACCTGGTAATACTTAGCGTTTATTCCTGGCTCTGCACTCAGGAATTACTCCTGGAAGTGCTCAGGGGACCATATGGGATGCCGGGACAGAACCCAGGTTGACCATGTGCAGCGCAAACATCCTGCCCACTGTGCTATTGCTATGAACTCTCACAGTAGAGTTTTAGACAACATAGCTATCTAAAATTGTGTGTGTGAGAGAGAGAGAGAAAGAGAGAGAGAGGCAGAGGGAGAGGGAAGGGAGAGAGAGATTGATTTTAAAAACAATTAAATTGGAAGATGCCCTTGAACTTAGACTGATGGATTAAATTCTACCTCCATTTTCTAATGAAAATTACCTCTGTATAATTTTAGTCACACAAAACAACTTCAAAATTAAAGAACGAACAGAAAGTTAAAGAACAGCTTTAAAATGAAAAAATCTGCTATTGTGGTTTACTAATTTTTACGAGGTATGCATTTATTCTGATAATCATGGTGAGGGTGAGACATCTGAAAAGAGTTGGGAGGTTTATGAAATTTTAAGAAAAGTGAAGGAACATTTCCTTTCCCAATCTAAGAACACTACTTTTTTTTTGTTCTGAACAGAAGACAATGTGCTCTTTTCTATATGTGATGTGATTGGATTTGGATATGAGTCTGTTTATTGCACTATGGAAACTGAGAGTACACAGATGGATCTGCCATTTTAAGTGTAGCTTCAAATTAATGCAAGTTCTACAAAGCTTCAAGATTTTATACTTCATGTTTAGGAAGAAGGCTTAACTTGAAAAACCCTGCATTTCGGAGAAAAGTCAGTATGCTAAACACCAGCGTGCACTGGGGCACACACAGGATGGGCCCAGAGCAGGCTTATAGGAAGCTCTGAGCACTAACAACTCACTTGTTGAAGGAAGGCCAAGCGCAAGGTACATCCTGTCAGAGAATCCCAGGCTAAAGCTGCGAAGGTATAACTAGAACATGCAGGTCTGAGACAGAAACTAGGCACAGAAACCTTCCCTGGCCAGAGTCTGGAATAAACCCCTGGCTGGACTCTTTCGGTATGAAAGCAAACCAGCCCCACTAAACACACGGAGCTTCATTTACCTCATAACTTTCCTCCTTGGGGGTGAACAGAGAAGCCGCCTACAAAGGAAGCCCAGGTCCTCAAACCTGTATGGCTGCTCTTTCGTTATAGTGTTTTTCACTCTTATAAAGCTAACACATCACTCAGAGGGTCCTTCAGAGAACAAAGCATTCTTGTTAGGAGGCAAATAACTGAACTTGCTTCACAAACTGCTTCACAGCCCAATGAGTATTGCAGTTCTCAACTTGGCTGTTTGTCATGCTTTCAAGGTAGTAAGGGGGAACAGATTCCTTCCTACCCTACTCTAGAAAAGGGCGTGTGTGTGTGTGTGTGTGTGTATGTGTGAGAGAGAGAGAGAGAGAGACAGAGAGAGAAAGAAAGAAATTGTTAAAAAACAGTTAAATTGGAAGATGCCTCCTTTGAACTTAGACTTGCGGATTTCAATTCTAGCTCTGTTTTCTAATGAAAATGACCTTGAGCAAGGTAACTTTTCTCTGGACCTCAGACTCTTTATCTATTAATAGCACGTAGAGCACTAGGTGCTTGTAAGAATTGAAAACAACATGTAAAGTGCCTGTTACATTACCTGTCACGTGATATACACTCAATAGCAGTAGTTGCTATTGACACTGAAGACAATGGCTGATGACAATGTGGACAGATGTCCCTCACTCAACAATTCCCCAGTCAGAGTGCCACAGATTTGAGCTTCTAGGCCATAAAAGGCCTGGAGGAATTGTGTGCCTTCAGTCCCCAGAGACAAAGTCTCAAGATTTCTGCTCTGTGTTGTCAGGAATGTTTCAATAGAACTAACTACAGAGACTACCAGAACTATGGGCAGAGGTGGTAGGAACAAATACAGTGAGAAAAACAGAAAACTCAGTATAGGGTCACTGTTTTCATCAGGTCTCTCTGTTCCTTTAAGTATGCGAGAGTTCTAAAGCCTCACAATTCACCAACTGTTAATGCTCTTTTACCTTAACTCCAGACAGGTGTTGGATCAGACCTTAAAAAAGCACTAGAAAGCTTTGTTAGGTGTTAAAAATGCAAAGAATAGCTAAGAGATTGACAACTTAATAGCCCCGAGACACTCCTGGAAAGGATTTTGGGTTAAGAAGCAAATAAAATTAAAATGTAGAGCATTCATGAATGGGTTGACCAAGAAGCAAGCCTAAGGAGAAGGGAACTCTTGAAAAGTGTCACCTACTGGCACATCACAGAGCCTCTAGATATGAACCCAGCTGGGCTGTTCATACAAAAGTGTGAATTAAGTCACTGAAGGACAAATTAATCTGACTAATCCAAACTTTGAAGAAAGGAACAAAATTTAGTACTTCTCTATTCATAGAACTGAATTCATTAAAAATAAGCGACTTCACTGACTCTGTTGGACGACAGAAACTAACTTAATCGGAAAGAGACAGCCTGCCAGAGAACTCTTCCCCCAAAAAAAAAATGAGAGGGAAAAGCCCAGAGGAAACTTTACAGCTAGGAAATTTAAATGGCTCTAAATTATTATTGCTTAAATGAACGGAAAAAATTTATGATGATCATCACAATCTGTTCATATATTCATACAAATGCTGACCCTTCTCCCTCTTGTCATAGTTTAGGTTACTTGTTCATGAGGCTTAGTGGTTATTTTAGTACTTTTCCAACTACTTTTAGGTCTATAAACCTTAAAGGCAAAATCTTAATCAGCTTTTCCATAATTAAATAGGCCTGTTTATTTGTCAACCTGTTTTATTATTCTTTGTGTAATACCTAAGAAAAAAAAGAAAAAAAGCTAGAGAAATGGAAATCTAGGAGTCAAGCTTTCAAAAGGTTTAGGAAAAGTGTGAACGATGCATATATTCTAGTCAGTTTTTAACTTTTGCAGCAGCAGCAAAACATGAAGTAATTTAAAATGTTTGCTTTAAGAGATAAGCAATGAATTCTCCATGCAGGGGAGAAAGAAAAAGAAAGAGGTAGAGGAATATCTTATGGGAATGAGTATGATATTAAGAATATAATACACTGAAATTGAGTTCAACAGATTCTTAAAATGATGAGCATGTCTGTTGAGGCAAAGCTATC
This sequence comes from Cryptotis parvus, assembly GCA_021461705.1. Lineage (NCBI taxonomy): Eukaryota > Metazoa > Chordata > Mammalia > Eulipotyphla > Soricidae > Cryptotis > Cryptotis parvus. The sequence goes on along the minus strand of JAJIBD010006918.1, from coordinate 30,639 downwards.
CACTGTGGATAACCACCAATTTTTATCAACAATAACAGAAATTAAGCCATTAAAGTTCAAAGATTGATGACTTGTTTTCTGTTGCGTTTTTCTAGCTTGGATCAATAGGTAACCTTCAAATTGCATGAAACACTGATACAATAAAACAACTAAGTGGCCAGAATCTATACTTCAGTAAATGCATTTTAAGCAAGTTCTTAATCAAACAATCCATCTATAAAAGACTTCCCAAGGACATCTCAATGTTACACTTTTTCATTAAAGCATTTTATTCCACAGTACCTTTTGTCATTTATAGTAGTAAAAGAGCACACTGGTGACTCTATAAAATCAAGAACCCAAGAACCAAGCAAGTCCTCAGGAAGGGACTGAATGGGAGGAATGCAGCGAAGGAATAATTTCATCAAATTACTTTAAAGTGATGCTAACTTTTAGACTGGTGCTGCTATAGCTAAGCTCCAAATCACTGAGCAATCACAGTTTGAAACTGAACATAAACCAGATTTAAGATTATGGTTCCTTTAGAACATTAAATTCTCTTACTTTAGTGTGTGCTGACTTTATTTAAAACATATTGGGGGAAAAAGTCGCTTTGTCAAGTAATACCATTCCTGCTCCTTTTATTTTCCAATTTTGAGTACTGGAATAGAGTTTGTAAATTAATGATATTTGGTACTTATTGCTGAAGTTCATTTATTGTGTAACTCTGCAATCTTTGTACTTGATTTGCATTTGAAACTGGATTGTAGAACATAGAGTATACATACAGCAGCCATGGAATTGAGTTGATCTATGTAGAATTCAGGCCAACTAGTTGCTCCCTTGTTTTCTTCCTGGTCCTGGAGAGAAAAATGAAATGAAACAAAACAAAGTGATATACCTCCAGATGAACACGCACAACAGCCATAAGCATGTCTGACTTCCAGAGCAAACAGACGAAAGTCCAAACTATCAGAAGACATTGAAATCAAAGGTAATCGTATTTAAATGTTGGCTTTATATCATCAGACTGCTCGCTTCTCTGGGGGAGTGTCTTGTTCACCACACCTGCAGAGCGTGTAGTTCAAGTCAGTGTGACAAAGGAGACCTTTTCTGAACTATAGCCCCAGGGGAATTTAGACAGGAATTTAGCCCCATAGTGGTGTTGAGTTGTTTTCCTCTGGCATAAAATTATTGGGAAGGGTTATATCTGTTGCACCTCCGGGTTCTCTATGACTTCGAGGACAATACTGGACGATTTATCTGGATGATATCCACAGGAAGAAAGTAGTTTTAAAAAGGACCACAGGATTCAGCCAGTCAACTTAACTCATTCAGCTAACTTTACTCAGTGAAAATTCTGAAGAATCTTATTTGTTGTGACCAAAAGACATCACTTCTGACAATGAGACAGAATGAAGCCTGCCACTGAAGGGAAGGTGCAAGGCGGGCACACGCTACTCCCAGTCCTTCAGTCATGCTTTGACAGTGCGTGAGGCTTTTGTGTCTTTGAGTTCAAGAGCACTGAAAGCTAAAGAAGCCAGGACGCTACTGAGCCAAGCTTGCATCTCATACAGCAGGTGACTGAGCAGGGCCAAGTCCTGTGGATGAAAGATTTATGCTGGCCTGAACTCACAACCACCTGCTTTACCCCTACAGAAAAGTGGCAGCTCCATTTCTTTCTGGTACAAGGAACTATCAAGTCCTCAAAAGATGCTGTTGCACTTGGTGATTTCCAAGCATGCTTGCAAACCTTTGTTAAGTCATTTTTATAATCAAACAGTCATGAAGAAGAAACTTTCAACTATTTTCTAATTTCACATCTAGAAACTACCTCAGTCCAACAAATCTCTCCCTTTCTATAGTGGATCTCTCCCTATTGCTGTCCCTTTGAAGACGCTTGTTCAGACACATGACAATGATGGAAACAACCACCTATTTTGCTTTAACATCCCATTTAAGGAAACTTTACTTACTGGTCTAAGAATCCCAGTCTTGAGACAGCGATTTCAAAGTGAGACTTTTAACTCTAGTTCAGTACTTTTTTTCCCCAAAACAATAAATAGTAACCACTTTCCTCTAGGCAAACTTCTCTAGGAGGTCTACTTGGGTAACATAAAAGGAACAAATATTTTTGTTCTTTTGGTAGTAGAAACCTAGAAGCGGGATTGCCAGGTCAGATGGCAGTTGACACTGGTATGACTGATGCTGGAACACTTTGATACCTGAACTCTACGCTGAGTAACTCTGTCAATGACAATACCTTACTGAAGAAAGGTAAAGGAAACACAATCTCAAAGTGTTCTTTAGTAGCACCAGGAAGAATGCAAAGTAAGGATGCTAACAGCCTCTTACAAACTAGTAGTAATTGTTAGGTGAACTCTCACAAGTATATGAATTTCATCTGGAGACTGAACAAGCCAGATGATGGGCACAGGTCACAGTGTGGACTTTGCTTTTTTAAAAAACTTTTTTTATTGAATCATGATGAAATTATACACTTACAAAGCTTTCATTATCAGGTTTCAGTCAAACTATGTTCCAATATCCATCCCTCCACCAGTATACATTTCCCACCACCTATGAATGTGAATCCGATATCCCTCCTACCACCCCCCCCCATATCCCCCAGTCTCTCTCTCTCTCTCTCTCTCTCTCTCTCTCTCTCTCCTCTCCCTTTTGCACATTATGGCTTATAATACAGATACTGAGAGGCCATCGTATTTGGTTCTTTATACACTTTCAGCACACATCTCCTACCCAGAACAATTCCTTCCAACCATCATTGTCAGAGGGGTCCCTTCTCTATTCCAACTGCCCTCTCCCTAGCACTGAGGCAGGCTTCCAACTGTGGACCAACCCTCCTGGCTCTTGATTCGACTGTCCCTGGTTGTTAGTCTCCTGCTATTTTTTTAATATCCCACAAATGAGTGCAGTCATCCTCACAATCCCCTTCTGAGAGCAGTGACTGACCATACCATGAAAGCAGTGGCTCTGACTATACTATACAGTGGGCTGGACTATACTTCCATGGTTTAAGAGTTTAGGACATTTGATGAATTTTTAGAATAACCCTTGGCTATTATTTAATGTGTAAAAAAACTGGCAGTAAAATGTGAAACCTGATCTTTTAAAACGGGGTATTAACATTAGTAAAACCTCACTGTTCCCAATGTATTCAACAAGCCAAAACCCACAGTTATATTCAATGGTATTTGAACCCATAAAATGAATAGAAGGTGCCAGACCTGTTTTATTACCCCCAATGAGGGCAAATTTCCAAAACTATAGCAAAATCACATCCCATGTTTGGAATCTCAAGAGAGTTTGTCTGTTGTAAGCATAATAGTAATGGTATAGAATAGGAATCATTTAGAAACTTGAGATTAGTATATATAGAAAAATATTTATGCTTTGGAAATGATGTAGTAAGCTAACAAATTAAAAGCATTCCCTTATCAAAATAAGGGAATAAAGACTTATTTTTATTTTACATGCTTCAATTCTAGGAAAATCAAATGAGCTAATATATTTGAGAGCTTCTTGCAAATGTTCTTTTATGACTATTCATGGGGGGGTGACCTTCAGAGTTCCTCACTTTGGCACCACATCTTCAGTTTCCTCTGTGCAATCTTGGTCTTTCTAATACAGATGTGTGCAGCAGTAGCCAAATGAAACACATCTGTGAATGAATTCTCTCCTCCTACTTCCTCTGACTGTTGGAGTTGTGTACTTCTGCAGATGTACGGGCCAGAAGTACACGATCTCCCGCACCACCTGAAGAGCTCTGGACACTAAGACATGCCAAGAGGGAGACCTTCTCCTGGAACTCCTTAAAAAAGACACTGCTAAAGGAAGTGCAATGTGTAAGATATTCCTGGAAAGTGGCAAGGTCCCATGTACTACTAACCCCTAACAAATATTTTTCTTTGAGGCATATGTTTCAGTTCCATGTATTTATTCTGAAGAAACAAGTGGGAAAATAGCCATGAGTGTATAAATTATAAATTGAATCAGTTGTAATGGAACTCACAGCAATATCTAACAGATAGTACATGGTGTCAAGCAGTTCTAAGCACTGCACTCTATTTCCGCTACCCTGTGAGATAGGTGTTACTCATAATTGTTTTACTAAAAAGGAAAACAGAGGCAGAGAGGAAGGATGAGTTGCCGAGTGTAATCGAGTGTAATCCTGCTGCAGATTCAGAGGCAGTGAAATAATTAAACTGCAGATTAATTGTAATCAAACATTAAGCATAAGAATTGGTCTCTTAACTCACAACCACTCAGACATTGCTGGCAACTCTGGGAGCACTGACCTCTTCCCCAGCCCTTATTGCCATTTGGGCAATGTTCAGTATTTCTGAGTGTTAAAACATGAGGCCTAAAATCCAACTCACGTTCTGTCTAATCCACTTTTTTAAAGTTGTGTGTCTGTGAACCCCTGTGCCCTTCTATCAATGTGTTCTCTTTTATGTGTGCATACACACATGATGTCTAAGCTTTTCCCTAAACTCTTCTATTACACACTTCAGTCTAAAAGTTCACCTTCTTGATGACTTCTCAAGAGTTTTTGAACGCGAACTTATAGAACTGAGCAGGTATAGACACTGAAATTTATCCCTAAACCATATATATCTAAACCTAATTTTGGTTATTTCCCTCACCAATTACTTCAGAAATTTTTTCTTTAATAAGAATATTGACTTTTACTCTGTTCTTTAACACTGCTCCCCACCTCTCTAAAATTAACTGCTAATAACACTTAATGTCAACTAGAGAATTTTATCCTATTAGTATACAATACTTAGACTTACATTATTCCTTTTACCTACAGAATGGAGAATTCATGTTGAAAACTAGTTTAGCTTCCTCTTGGATATGAGCATTTAAAGTTTATATGCTTATCTTCACAAAGTCTATTTCAGTGGTTTTCCACTGCCAGTCTTCAGACCAGTGCTAGTCCACAGAAATTTCTGACCATCCTTAACACATGGGTATACCTAGATCACATAGCGGCTACAAAACCACTGTATTAGATACTTAGAATTGAATTGATAGAGCATGTTATTAAATTCTCCACTGATTATTGGTTTTTGAGAATCTTTGCAAACAGTACTTATTCTTAGAGGGTGGTATGGTAGAAAAATGACCAGAGAGACCATCTGAAGATGATAGCCCAGAACTTACTATGTAGTTTATTCAATCAACATTCCTGGGTAAGTATAAATATTTCTAGGCCTCTTTTTTATTTTTCTCTCCAAAATGGGAGGGTGAGAGGAGAAATTTCCAGTCTCTTCAAACCCCAAGATTCCACACAACGCTAATAATGAGGTATCATGGAAAGCACTGTGTGTGTGTGTGTGTGTGTGTGTGTGTATACACCCATCTGATAAAGAGTTAACATATTGGATATATCAGGCACTGGTAGAACTTTACAAGAAGAAAACAGCCAACCCCATCAAGAAATGGGAAGAAGAAATGAACAGAAACTTCAACAAGAAAGAAATTCGAATGGTCAAAAGACATATGAAAAAATGCTCATCATCACGTATCATCAGAGAGATGCAAATCAAAACATCAATGAGATATCATCCCACACCACAGAGACTGGCGCATATCTAAAAGAGCAAGAACAATAAGTGCTAACGTGGATGTGGAGGAAAAGGTGACTCTCATCCATTGTTGGTGGGAATGTCAACTGGTAGAGCCTTTTTGGAAAAACAATATGGGCATTCCTCCTAAGACTAGACATCGAGCTCCCATTTGACCCAGCCATACCACTCTTGGGAATATACCCTGGGAGGCCAAAAACACACAGCAGAATCTGCACTTTTATGTTCATAGCAGCACTATTCATAATAGCCAGAATCTGGAAACAACCAGAGTGCCCGAGAACTGATGACTGGATAAAGAAACTGTGGTACATCTATCTATACAACGGAGTAGTACACAGCTGTTAGGAAAAACAAACTTATGAAATTTTCCTATAAATGGATGGACATGGAGAGGATCATGCTGAGTAAAATTAGCTAGAAGGAAAAGGACAGATATAGAATAACTGCATTTATTTGCGGGATATAAAAAATATGATACCGGTATCCAAGGTCAGACAAAACATGGATCAGTCTTGTCAGTGGGTAGAACCTACTGCAAATGTGTGGAAGTCAGAGGTTAGGCAACACAGAAAAAGGAACAGTGTTCTAATAATTGTAAATGATAATACCAATGTAGAACTGAGCACTGAAAGTAGGCAAAAAGGATATACATGATAACCACTAACTATGCGTATTGCAAGTCACAGTGTGTAAAAGAAGGAGGAGAGAGAGAGAGAGAGAGAGAGAGAGAGAGAGAGAAACAGAGAGAGAGAGAGAGAGAAGTGAAAATTGCCTGCCATAAGCTGGGGAGGGGGAAATCATGGGACATTGGTAGAGGGAAATGGGCACTGGTGGAAGGATGGGTGCTGGAACACTGTAGGACTAAAACCCAAATATGAACAACTTTGTAACTATATCTCACGGTGGTATAATAAAAAATTTAAAAACAAAGCAAAACAAATTATTAGCTTCAACAGCTACATCTTTTATGACATTGAAGGTGGAAAATATCAACACCAATGCCTTTGCACTCATCCTATAAGCTATTATTTTAATCTGTTTTCTTGATCAATCTCTACTTTGCTTCTATTATCTCAAATTTTGAAAACACAAGATCAAAACAAAATTATTTTGCTAAAAGCAAGACTTTAGGGCCTTTAAGAACATTAACTTTTTCCTTTTAAAATGAATCCTATTGTTTATTGACAAAAATATGTATAATACAGTTGCACCAATTCCACCACCAGTGTGACCTTTCCTTCATCAGACATTTTTGTTTTGTCTTAAATCAGTCTTTAGGGACTGGATAGAGAGCTCCACAAGATGAGTATATTCACCTAAGTCTATCTATGAAAGTCTTCAATCATCTATACATGTATTTATACAGACATTTATCAGTCTTTAATCAATGAACCTAATTTGAAGATAAAGAAATGTACAGCCTTTCTAATTTCATTTCATTTGGCACATTTTTCATTGTAAATATCTGATCAGTGCCTAGCAAACAAATTCTAAGAGATTCTCCCTTAAACACCAATAGCTATTGGTATTTATCTTTCTTTCTTTTTCTCGCCCTCTTATCCCTGCCTGTACCCAGCTGTATTCAGGCTTTGCTCTTGGCTCTGTGCTCAGGAATTACTCCTGGTGGTACGTGTGGTGCTGGAGAATGGACCTGATTCAGAGCATGAAAGGCTTCCCTGAGTGTCTAGTTAGAAAGAGAATGCAAAAATGGTCAACAGGGCAATCACAGACACAGTTTGCTTTTTTGTTTGTTTTTGTGCCACAAGCAGTTGTGCTCAGAGGGCCATAAGTGGTATGTGGAAATGAACCTGTATCAGCCACATGCAAAGCAAGTACCTTAGCCTTTGCATTTTTCAGTGCAGGTACAATTTGCTTTTAAATGGACAAGAATCACTTTTACAGATAATCAGGTTTCTTTTTAAACAATTTAAAAAAATTAGGCTACATCCAATAGTATTCAGGGCTACTTCCAGCTTAGCGCTAGGCGGCTTGGTGGGGATCACTTCCAGTGATGCCTGGGAGACCATAGGGTGCTGGTGACTGAGCTTAGGTCTCCTGCATGCAAGGCGAATGCTCCATCCAGGCTCTAAGTTACCTTACTAATCTAGAAATTTAAGATGAGCCGAATAGTACAAATCATGAAAAGTGGATACAACTTTGAAGAATGCAGCTGACCATGCAGTACTTTGTTTCCTATTTCAAAATAACTAGCTTAATACAGTCAGAGTTGCAAGAGTAGCACTTCCAGGTACTCCTCTGCACTTCTCTCTTCAAGAGAAGACAGTTTCCTAAGGTATATTGTGAATATATAATATAAGCTTGCAGACTTGTATCCTACTCCATGCTTTTCACAAGTAAATTACCTAAGTGCTCATGCTTGCCAAAGTGCTTACTCAAAAACACCTAGCCCACCCTGAACTGCCAATTCCACTCACCTCAAGCTGCAAAGTTCCGTTACCTTGAGTGGACTCTGTGGTAATGTCCATATTTATGTGTCAATGAAACTATGAATTAAAACTCTTCCACTCTATTTCCCTTGCCCATAATTACACCTGGTCTATCTTCCTCAGAAATTTGTTGAGCAAATAATAGGGGCACTTCCAAGACTTCTTGTATAAAAAAAAAATAACAACGATAACCAAAAGGTTGTGATCTCAGAACACTTAGGCCGACTCCCCATCCTGTCCTACTGGGCCACAGAGAAAATTATACTTGACAACTTACTGTTCCCCAACAGTTTGAATTGAAGCCTTAAACTATGTAAGAGAAACATAGCCTAGGCTGGGGAGCAGGATTAACACAACGCCGCTGAAGGTAAGGGTTTTGAAAGAGTGAGATAGGGACAGAATCCTGCCACTCAGCATGCTCAAATTTCCCAGTTCTGACCTCAACCTAAAAGGTCATCTTTCTGTCCTTCGCATTCATTTATTCATCCAACAAATACTGAGTTTTAGCAGCCTAGGCACTATATTATAATTATTACTATATGTTATAATAGCCTAGGCTATAATGAATGAAATATTAAAGCTATCTGCTTTCCTTGTTAGTGATCCATAAATAGAAGATAAATTAGAACACAAGATCATATTTCTATCAAAATATATTCTTTCTGATTGAGATTGTTGGGCCAGAAATTCAAGAATAAATTTCTATGAGAGTTTAAAATATCACAAACTTATGAAAATGGGATCTTATACTTTGCAAATCTCACTACAAGAACTGTACTCATTTATAAACTAAACTTTTCATTACGATAAAAAAGTAAAGTGTCATCGACAATCTTCTATTTTTACTAAACGTCAGTCTTTATCAATGCATCAATTATTTATTTTTATTTTTTTTTGGAGGGAGGGGTCACACTCATCGACACTTAGCGGTTACTCCTGGCTCTTCGCTCAGGAATTGTTCCTGGCGGTGCTCGCGGGACCATTTGGGATGCCAGGGATCAAACCCGGTTTGGCCACATGCCAGGCAAATGCCCTACCCTCTGTGCTATGACTCCAGCCCATCAATGCATCTTTTAACATCATATTATTAAAAACTGAAAATAATATATAAGTATTCCTATGCTCCACTGGAGAAAAATGCCCTGAAACATTTCCTTGACAGCAAAAACCATTACATTTGCTGTGTTTGCTCACAAAGTTTGTCCTGGTAAAAACCAAAAGCATGTGAATGACTTGAATCAAAACAGAAGCATGGGGCCAGAGCAATAGTACAGTGAGCGGGTAAGGCATTTGCCTTGCAGAATGGGTCCAATCTCCAGCCAATGGTCCCCAAGCACAGACAAGAGCAGCAATTCCAGAGTGCAGAGCCAGGAGTAACTCCTGAGCATCACTGGGGGGGCCCCTCCAAAACAAAACAAACAAACAAAACCAAAACACAAGTACACTTCAAAACTCAAGCTTGAATTACTTTCATCCAGTTATAATTTATGTTCTCTCCCAAGTCACATGTTCCAGAGAAGAAAAGATGCTGCTTTGAAGAGATCTCATCTCCTTATGGGAAATAGCAGCAGTGAAAAAGGAGGAAAACAATAGAACTCCTAGACTAAGGAAGTCAGCTGCATATTTGGAGCAGCTCAGAGGCCCTGTCTGTTCCAACAAGTTCCAAACAAAACAACAAAACAAAACCCAACTCAACTCAATTTATAGAACTGGAATCTTAAGAAATCATGTGATAGGATTCTAGTGGAGTATTTCATGCATTGGCCGATCTGAGAAAATAATTTTACCTGGAACGAAAAGCTGAGAGTTTACAGTCTGGCCCCCAAACTAAGAGACATTTCTTTTATTTATTTTAAGAAGTCATTTCTTTGGCATAGCACTTTGCATCGTGGAAAATGGATGACAGAGATCCAAAAATCTCAATCAGTTTTACTCCAACATCTGAAGCCAATTGTAGATGACAATCCCCCTCATTTTTGTGGCAAAAGAAACATTCTCCAATTATTATTTTCAAAAATGATACAATCCCACATTTCCCTAAAGAAAGTCACTTTGCTTATGATACAAAGATGAACAAAGATATTTAACAAAATTACTTGCATATAGTAATTAAAGCTTGGACCCACAAATCACTAGGGAGAGTAAGAGACCCAGGTACAATTTAGCCCAGCTGGTTGGTAAATTAACATGTTTGGATACACATCACTAAACCTTTATGCACTGTGAAAATCCAATCAGTGGCATCAATAGCCTTTGTTGCCTCACATCTTGCTACCAGATTTGTGGCTACCAGACCAGCCTTTAGAACGTCTGGATGTTCTATAACCTGCTCTAAGGTTATAGAACCTAAGCAGGTCTGGATGTTTTATAACCTGCTCTTAGAAAACCAAATATGTTTATGATCTGCAACATAAGGTTTAACATAAGGTTATAAAGAAAGGACTGTGTAAAGTAGTACTTAAACTAGGAGAGGGAATCAGAAACACTAAGTCCAAAGGCACCCTGCAGTCAGGAAGCAATGCTAGGATGACTGTGAAAACCTCTAAAATGGGATTAACTGTCCATAGAACAGAATCCCAACTACATTTCTGAAATAAAACATCTGACATATCTTCTCTCAGAAATATTCTGATGGTGAGGACATGAGGACATACATCATAAAAACTGAGGAAAAATAAAAACATTTTTCTTCGCATATGGGTCAAATAAAAGGATACCATCTTTTAGACTGCCAGAGTCAATGTTGCTCTGTGCTACACTGAGTAACAGGAGATTTAAAGAAATACTGCATTTAATTAATGATGGTATTCTTTGGTAGACTTTCTACTATAACTTTTTTCCCCCCTAGATCCACAAATTACTCAATTCTTGGGGAGCATAAGGCATTCAGAGAAACCCGACTAGAAATATTAGCAGCATGTTCTAACATACATTGCAAACTCAAAGCTTCTTGCTACGCCCCAAAGAGAAGTCATAATATGCACCATGCATAACTTGGACTTAAAAGTAATAGGTACATTAGCTATTAATGAATAAATGCATATAGGAAAAATTCAAGAAATTCCTTTCCTTTGCTTTCTCTTTCAAAGTGGATAATTTCTCCCATTGATAATTTTCATAACCTGTATCTTGGAGATGAGGAAGCTGGGAAGTCTTGTGACAATTTTCTGTCACAAGATGCCTGCAGAGAGCCCAAAAAAGGAGGAGACTCAAAGGAAAAACAGTGAGGAATGTGATACTTAGGTCCAACTATGATCTAAGAATCAAGAGGAGACCTTAAGGGCAAAGATGGCAAATATTTGCAACATATGCCATATTATACCATCATGTGTCATGGCAGGCATTACTAATCAATTACCACACTATTCTTAGTGAGACCATTCACAACCTCTGGATGTTTCTCTGCTCCAGCTACAACTCCCCCATTGTTCACGGTCAGTGAACAAATCTCCTTGCCAGCTTCCTTGAGGTAATTCACAGTACACTTAGTTAATCTGGGAAGGAAGCCACAATGATAATGAGTCTGAATCACAATGTTAAGGAATCTTAAAGGATGTACTTTGCTCGGGAGCACCTCCCCTGCTGCAAGGCCCACAGAAGTCCATTGGTCTGGTAATAACTGTTACTGGCAACTGATATTAAATTCCTCAGATGTGAGATGGTTTTAGATCGCTTTGCATCAGAGATAACAGGCATTATGGAGAGCACTCAATGTGCAATTCTAAACCTAAATTGAAGAGTTTTGAAAATGAAAAGGAGCCATACCTAGTTACTTCAACACCCACAGGCTAGGGCTCAAAGAACCCACATAGTTGCATTTAGAATCTTGGTTCCATAATAGCATTGTTGACAAGTGCTCCATGGCAAAGATAAAAAGCTGCAAGATAGCCATGTACTCCCTAACCTTGTAATCAACACATGATGAATTGTCTTGTACCAGAGTTGTCAAAAACGAGCTGTTAAAAGGAACCTGCTAAGAATTAAGATTTGGAAGCCAAAGATAGTTTCTCTGTGGTAGCTGGGAATTATTGCCCTCCCAGGACTTCCATTCAAAGTCATGGGTCCACGCCTCTGCCAGTGACTGCAACTGTGGCAGCAGTGTCCTCCATGGAACATAACTCCAACGTAGACAGAGAGACAAACCCAGGCGAAAACTGTGGTTGTAGTTACTCTGGCTCCCAATTCAGTGATGAAATCAGAGCTCCGCAGGCATCCAACCCCCACTCTCTCCATGACTTCACACCCCTTAGTTTGTCCAACTAAGATTTCATACTTTATTTCAGCATACATTGCCTTATTTTTTACTGTTTGAATGATTATAAATGAAGGAAAGCATACACCACTCTTCTCAATCCTCATCTAGCTAAGTGTTTTCTAACTTTCTTCAGGAAAAGTAAGTTCTTGGATAATGGGGTGTTACTCACTGAAGAAATATAACTATAAGGAACACTAATGAAAGGTGATTTCTATAAGGGGAGACACGCCAACAAAGAAAGATCAGGAGTTCATACCAGAGAATCAATATCCCTAGTCCCACACACTAATTTCTAGACAGAAATGAGCTTGGAATTTAGCCCTAAGAACTGAAGAGTAAGTTACAGATTTCAATAGTTTTTAATATGAGAAGGGATCAAGGAATACAACCAATGAACCTGCCATGGAGGTGGGCTGGGGAAGGGGGAGGGAACCGGGGGCGTTGGTGGTGGGAGATGGGCACTGGTGGAGGGACGGGTGCTGGAACACTGTATGACCAAAACCCAAACATGAACTTTTTAATTGTATATCTTTTTATTTGTATATCTCACGATGGTATAATAAAATACTTAAAAAAAAAAAAGGAATACAACCAAGGGGTGAGGCTTTCAAAGTTTTTAATAGAGATTCTAACTATCAAGATGCCTCTGGTCAGAGGGGAAAAAACCAAGCTAGTCATTTCTAGCTGTAGTCAGCACTTGGTGCAGAGTGATGAGGGTTCTGCCACCTGCGTGTTAGTCACCAGCCAGGGAAGTGGTGAATGCCACAGAGGAACTTGCAGAGTTTGGAGACGGCACACATCAGTCAAGAGCTTGCTAAAGAAAGAAACAAAACTTGCCTGGGTATGGATCTGGAATTGAAGGTGCAAAGAGGTCTAGAGGAGAGGAAACACGGGGCAGTTTCCTTTGTAGTCAATCCAGATACTGTTGAGTTGAACTGTTCATTTTTATATGCTTCTAATACTTTGTATTTTTGTACAGATTTATGGGTATTTGAATAGAATGCTTTTCATTTTCTACATCTTGGAGTTTTTGAAAAAAAATTTATCCTGTGTTTTTAAAAAAATTCCAATAATCTGTAATTCAGTTTGATTTGTTAAGATATACAAAAGGGTAGGTACAAGGTCTGAGCATCACCAGGTGTGGTTCTCACCTCTGCCCCTGGACCCTGCCCCGCCAGAGACAATTACTCAAAGAAGACATGTATATGGCCCAAGACACATCTGTGGTCAACATAACTTATATTCAGGGAAATGTGGACCAAAGCCACAATGAACTATGACCGCACCTCCAGGAGAATGGTCTGTATTAAAAACACTAGAAACAAATGCATCATGACTGTGCAGAAACATTCTTCTACTATCCCTTTAATGCTTAAGTTCTCTTTGGTAGCAAAACTTCCTGAAAGCACAGAGCTAGAACACATTATTGAATTAGAATGCTCACCTCTGAACAAACTTTATTGCTGAACAGGGAACACTTGTAAGTCGGGATCATTCCAATCTAACAGATTACTTATTTATGAAAAACTAACTTGCTGATGGAACCTTTAGATGTTGGATTTTATAAAGGGACACCCCCATTTTAACAGAATAGCAACAATTTTATCTAAGAATATTCTTTAGACCTTTAATTTAAAAAAATTAAAAAACAAACCAAAGCTATTAACAATTACTGACTTTTCTAAGCAACTAAGACCCCACTCTCTGCACTCCCCTCATCCCCCAATTTTTGGTTTTGAGACCACACCTAGTGTGCTCAGGACTTACTCTTGGCTCTGTACTTAGGAGTCACTATGAGAGGGGCATATGTGATGTCAGGGATCTAACTGTATCAGCAGCATGCATGGCAAGCACCCTCTAGCAGCACCCTCCAGCAGCAATATCTCTCCAGTCCCTTCAAGGACACTTTTTAAAAAATGCAAAAGACGGCTCAAGCTATACACATATCCACTTAAACTGGAGCATATAACTTGTCAGCAATTCAAATAAAGTGTGGGATTCCGGGACTCCACATGGTCGGCAGGGAATCAGAACACTCTTGGATAGGAATGGGGGGCTCTTTTGGGTGAAAGGAGCAAAGAGGTGGAATTTTTCTTTCTTTGAGATTCTGTTAGGGCAGGTACGTTAATAATAAATGACCTTTGATATAAACAGGGACCTCCTTTTACCAATTTCTTCTGCTGACAGTAAACACTTCCTTGGTCTACTGCTATTACCTACACTGTATTCTCTTACTCACCACCCCCAACACTGAAAGGCACTGTTACAACTCAGAGGTGCTTTTGAATTTCTCACCATTGTTCTGAGAAGATGGAGAGCAACCCCCCCATAAGCAGATGTGTGAACAATAGAAACAATCCATAATATATGGTCATTTTATCCATGCCTATAACAATGGCCAGTGTGAGCACATCCTACTCAATCTTATAACTACTACACCAAATCATCTCATTTTTAACATCTCAATGGACAACCGGTAAAAGATATTCCGTCTTCACAGCTCTCCTCTAGATGTCCCTAAATGATGAAAAGGATTTCCCATAACCATAACTATTCTTGACCTCTGAAAAAATAGTCACACATATTAGGCTATATGTTCAGAATAACTGTGAGGCCAACATGGTTTAGAGATACCCAGTGGAGGGTCTTACACTAGCAGAACAGTAAAACAGAGTACTGTTACATAACACTCCAAAAGGCACCAAAAGTTGTCCACAAAATTTTGAATTTGTTATTGAATTTTTTATAAGTCTGGGCATTTATAGAGTTTTATGAAATTCAAACTGTGTGCTCAGGACCATTCTAGATTCTACAAGGCAAGGTGGGGGAGGGAGCAAGGCACAGCGGGGACAATAGCACTGGCAACCCTGGCAGGAAAGAGATACCCCAAACTGGAATTACTAAACAAAGGGGTTATAGGAAGTGGAGGCAAATAAATACTCATAAACCATCATCCTTTCTTTGCATCTAACTTTGATTTGCTACCAGAGGCAGAGAAGTCTAGCATGTTTTCTCAAAATTTAAATTTCACTGCTCATTTTGATAGCACTGACTTTTGTAATTAAAAAGAGAGAAGAAAATGGGTCACTGGTTTTGAGAGCACACTCTTTAGGGATGACAAAGATGCCTTCAGTGGGTTTCTTGGCAGAAAACTGGAGGAATCTCATCAGGGTCAAGGTCACTGTGTTTACTATCTGGAAAACTCTGGGTGTTTTACAGATTCCTCTTTGATATTATTCTCTAGGGAAGGGCAAAAAAAGAGGAAGAGAAAACAGCTCCCTGCTGTAGACCCCCAAAAAAGCTAGGTTGTCTTGATAACACAAAGTACTCATTACAGTTCAAATAATATTTATTCCTTCTCATTTCCCCGAAATGAGGTGGATTTTTCATGTTAAACAGTGAAGGCTGAAGAGCGGCTTCCGGGTAGGGGTTGCCATAAAAGAGACACAGGAAGAAGGAAGCAGTGGGAGGTGGCAGCATTCTACGGCTTACACGCATGTTCCCTCTGCAGCTCACCTTCCTCCCTGTGAACAGCCCACAGCTCCGAACTGCTCCACTGTTGCAGGACTCCTAAGGGTCGCTGCATCTGCTCTGGAGTGCCTCCCCGAAATCACTCCATAGATAAGGGGATAGTCTAAATGTGGCAGTTTATCCGACCATGTATGCTGTACTAGCTGGTATAAATATTCTCCCATGCTACCACAATCATCGTGGGACTAGCTAGATCTTACCAGCATATATGCCTGGCCACACTGGACCCCTAAGTAATTAGACCAGAGAGAAATGCTGTTTGCTTCCAAGCAAACAAGCATGGCTCCCTGATATACTCAAAGGCAACTAAAATATAAAACTACAATGAAGTAGAAGAGACTTGTGAAGGCTTGGAGAAATATTTAACTGGCATTAGTATTAGTCCTTGGTACAGAGACATGCCATCTCAGAAACCCCTTCTCTACACTACAAAGGTATTCCCAGGCAGATTTCGGCTCAAAACATTAGCATAGTAAAGGCCCTAGGTGAGGTACAGGGAGGGATTACCTAAGGGCATTGGACCCTCCCTGCTTTCCATAACAGTGGGAGGAAGGTCTGAGTTACAGGGATATAAACTAGCTGGTTCCGGCTCTCCGGGTCTTCTTCTTTGTGGGATCTCTCCTTGTGAGCGCTCATTCCCCTTGGAAGCTTTTTCTCCTTTACACGTGGTGGTCGCCATCTTGGCCTACATGTGGCTGGGGTTCTAGCCTGGAATCCTAAGCACCGGGCTTTTCCTTTTGCTGATTTGTATGCCTGAACCTGTGATAAGTAAAGCCTTTTAAAACTGCATCGGATTCCTGAGTTTTCATCCGTTCCTCGCCAGCTTCGGAGGTAGAAGGGAACTCGCTTCCTGGCACTGTCGGGGACCTCGGCCGGAGCGCCCGACACTCCACCTTCCTGGCTCCTCATTTGCTGGGCCAGGGGAGTGAGTATTGACCTCCTTGATTTCTAGAGGCCTTCTAGTCACTGTACTAATTATATAGTTATACTTGGATGAAATATCAAATATTTGATATGCCAAAAACAGTAACTAGAATTGACCTATTCCCATGACCTGAAGGAATGGTTTGAGACTCTTCATGTTCCTGGAGTGAGCAGACGACCTTGGGCTATGCTGGCTCGTGACTGGGACAAGTGGAGATGTTACTTGGCCCACTCGAGCAAACTGATGAACAATGGGAAGACAAGTGATACAAGTGATACTTGGATGAAAATGGGATGGAGGGGGTAGCTATACCTGGCAATGCTTAGAGGAACCATGCAAACACTAGGAATGAGTCCTTTCTCCATGGCCAAGAGTTGAGTCTCTGAACACTATTATCAGCTGTTTTTTTGGTCATCAGCATCATGTCAATCAGCATATCACACTCAGACCAATGTTCAAAATACTTATCAACCAGGATAGTAGCAGGCAACAGTGAACTGAAACCAAGGAGGAAGTGTGGGAACACAGCCCAAGAGTCCCTGGCTGAGTCATAATGGGAGTTCCTGAAGACTGGTAGGACTTTGGGGCGAAGGTCAGATTGGATGGTGAATTTTACTGGGAGAGCATGCAACAAGTGCTCTTTACCAACCAGCAGTTAGCAAACTTTTGACAGATAAAATAGCTGATATACTCAGATGACGTAATGTAAGGTATTAAATAGAAGGATAATTTGATCACCCTTGACCCCAGAATATAGAAAGGAGAAAGAGAGAGGGAAAGAAATCAAGGAGGATAGCAAGAAGAAATGGACAGGGAGTAATGGGGAAGAAGGGTTCCTGTAGCTCTATATCCCAACTGCAGAGTCAACAACACTGAAAGCAGGAGATCCAAACCACAACAACCAAAGTTAAAAAATGTGCCTGTCGAGATGGCAGGCTGGGAGTGGGCCTGGGGATTAGAAGAAAGCTTGGGACACTGGTGGAGGGAAAGCTGACACTGGTGGTAGAACTGATGCTAGAACACAATATGCCTAAAACTCATATGAGCAACTATAAATAATGGGGTCATCATAAAAAAATATTTTAAAAGTTAAAACACACACACACACACACACACATACACACACACAGACAACTGTTCATCAACCTGCACTGGACTTTCCCAATTGACTGTTTCTTCCCAACGATGAATGAATGTCAGTTATTTTAGTCTTTCCCTATTGTCCTCATCTCTCAAGAGTTAAAGTCTCTTTATAGATTTCCTAACAAGTGCTGCCAATTGTGTTTGGTAAAGATCAGATTAGGTCAACAGTCTAAAAGTGACCTTTTAAGCAGTGATAGAAGGGACAAAGACCAAAGTACAAATCCAGAGGGAAAGCATACAGTGTGAATACAGATCAACTATTGGGAAAGGAGCCAGTTTCCAGGTAACAGCACGGAGGTATGACAACATCACTTCTCACTAGCTAAGCTGCTCTACAGATGGAAGTGTTGGGGCAACAGTGTTCTCAGTCACCCCCTACCAAATCTTCACCTCAGAGCTTAGCTTACCTTCCTCTCTGCCCAAGTCCATCTGCTTATGAGAAGGCTTGGCAATTATTTGATTTTTTCTTCTCCTACTAGGACTATTCACTTTAGGTCATTTGACTGATTGAGTTTATCACCACAGGCATCTAGCTGAAAGTCTGCCTTAGAGAATATAGTCATTAAATCACATACCAAGTGGGCTTCCCTGGGTGAAACTGCTTCACTGAGTGAATCCGCAGATATCAGATCTTTTTAGTCCTTATTCTTTTAGCCTAGTGTTACGGATAAATTCCCATCTTTCAAAGCTAGGGACTATGTAGGGAATGCAGGCGTGTTGTAGAGTCTGTAGGGTTGAGATATGCCCATTGCCCCCCCCACACCCCCTCCGCCCCAGTAACACTGCTCCCCTTGGATGGATGATTTTTATAGAGAAAGAAAGACAGCCCATGCTTATTGCTAATGATTGCTACTTCTACCACTTTAACTCTGTATCTTGTACGGGCACAAATATCAACTGAAATCCATTATCAGGGTGATTTTTTTTTTCTTTTTTGGGTCACACCTGGTCACGCTCAGGGTTACTCCTGGCTCTGCACTCAGGAATTACTCCTGGCACTGCTCAGGGGACCATATGGGATGCCGGGATCGAACCCGAGTTGGCCACGTGCAAGGCAAACGCCCCTACCCGCTGTGCTATCGCTCCAGCCACTCAGGGTGAAAATTTAATTCAAATACAAAACTGAATTTGGTACAGAAAGTTCTCAAATAAAAACTTTGTTCAACATTATTTAATTATAACTTTGATGTGAAAAAAAAATTGACTGTGGAGGGCTCACCAACTGTGAGGACCCCGCATACGCCCCCTACTCAGGTTTCCTTTGGGTACTCTGGTTTCTTTCACACCCCAAAAGTGTGCATGTTCAGCTCACTGGCAGTTCTAAACGGTCCCCATCTGAGTGGGTAGGGGGTTTCACCGTGTGATATGCTGTGTAATGGAACAGCACCACGTCCATAATTGGTTACCTCATGGAGCCCTGAGGTGCTGGGAGTGGTTTTGGACACCTGAGACCCTGAACTAGAACAACCAGGTTTGAATATGAATAAATAAGTGAATAAAAATTGTTTAACAATATAGGTTGTGTTGAGTTTTTTAGAGGTTTAGTGATGATACTGTGGGGGAGAAATAGACCATAGAAACTTATCTCTTATTCATAGCAATTAGCTATGGTAACCATGGCTTCATTATATATAACTTTGTCTAAAGTCACAGTTTCCTAGAAACCTAATGCTGCCACTGAGTACTACTACTAAAGAAGTCTAAAAATTTAGTTTCTCCTTTTTGGCTCTCTCCCCTAAATCAAAACAATGAACAAACTAGACACCTAAAGGTTCTACTTCTACTACGAAAACACTTCTCCTATGAAAGAAGAGGCTATCTAAATTCTTCATATTCTAGAAACTTCCAGGCCCTATGTCAAGCCATTGCTTCTCAGCCTACCCACTGCAGCCTCTCAGGAGGATACTGTGAACAACTCAAGGGATTAGTATAACTTGTATCACTTGTCTTCCAGTTGTTCATCGATCTGCTCAAGCAGGCGCCAATAATGTCTCCATTCGCTGGGAATGAGGTCCATTGTTTTACTGTTTTTGGCATATTGAATACGCCACGGGTAGCTTGCCAGGCTCTGCGATGGCTCTGGGTTCACCCGAGGAGGCCCAGTCATTTTTATGTCAGATCATCAACCATCCAGGGCCCACGGGGCAGAGTAATGGGTGTAGAGAAGCCTGTCTCCTATCTGCCACCTGCCAATGCAGTCGGGCACCACAGCCACACCTGCAACACCTCGAGGGGCACAGAATTAGTATATATCATCTCATCTTTCAGTTTGTGAAGCTGGAATGTGATGGTTCCTTTTTATTTTTAATTATATCACCTTGGGATAGATAATTACAAAGTCGTTTATAATTGCATTTTAGTCATACAATGTTGCAGCACCCATCCCCCACCAGTGCACATTTCCTACCACCTGTTTCCCTACCCCAACCTACCCCGCCTGCCCCTATGGCAGACACTTTTCTTCTCTCTTTTTCTCCTTCTGGTTTTCGTCCCATTGTTTTTGCATAACGTTCTTTAAATACAAGCTTTGATCCTTCCACTCAAACATAGGAGTAACTCAAGTCTCAAAGTAACTGACAGGTCTGCATCTTGATAACCATAAACAATACAAGTTTGTGAGTGTGTGTGGTGAAAGGAGAATCCTCTTTCATGGAAAGGAGTGATGTGATCCAATTAGGATACGGGAACCAAATAAAGGAATGACTGAAAAGTGCCAGCTGAATTTCCAGTCACTTTTCCTAGATTTCTTCCAACTCTGCCCAGCACCACACACCCATCCTTGCACAAATCACAGCGGCTGAACTGCAGCCAGAAAAAGGGAAGATTCTTGGATGATTTAATTGAACTAGAGTCAAACACAGAAGCAGTAGAGAAAAAAATTTACTTTTTCCAAAGTGATGTTCAAAAAGACACAGCAAAGAAACATGAAGAATACAGAGCCATTTGCTCAGTCTCAATGCAAAGTTCTGAGCAGTCAGCCAGTTCTCATTGCGGCCTCCACCACCTGCAACTATGGCTAACAATGTCTGCCCTTCAGTTGTAAATGCTGAAGCTCAATAGGGCAAATAGATATTTCCTGGATTCTATAAGAATTGGTTATTTGATACAATTAGTTTAGTTATTGCTTCTGTGATACAAGTAGTACAGTTATTGCTTCTGTGAAGAACTACAATTAAAGAAGATTTCTGCCTGTGCTGATAAGATATAATAAAATATTTTTTTAAAAAAGGGAGCTGAAAGTGAGGAAAGTTTAATAAGGTCCAAAAGCTAAATAATTATAAAGGAAGTACAGACTGCCTATTAAAGGGGAAAGTAAGTTTAAGTCTATGTAAAAATTCTGAAAGTAAATGACAATTCAAACATTAGAAATACAAAATAAAGTTCTAAGAATGTTAAAAAATAAAAAAATAAAATAAATTAAAAAAAGATTGCTGTTAGCATAATATAGTGCACACACCATTTTATTTCATTGTCTCTGAAGACTTACTCCTTTCTTTTCCCATGGTTTAAAAATCATGTTAACAATAAGCAAATACAGCACAGCCAGATGCCTTTCGTGGTCAGATGGCTCATTGTTTAAAAAAACTTCAGTTTAAAATCCAAAAGATTGTTAACAGATGCATTTTCTGGCTGGAGACTGGGAAAAACCTCACTTAAACAAAAGAGTATGTTGTGATTGGAACTAAAAAGGGAATTACCTTTAAAGATAAGAACCACACACATTTCCTATTTGAAAATACCCTTAGTCTTCCCAATAGGACCTTTTTCTGGAACTTCATGGAAGGTTAAAAAAAATAATAATAAAAGCACTGTGGATTGCTGCACACAACACTAACTAGTCCAACAACTTTTACTGATTTATTTGTACTTTCAACAAGGCCACAGCATCCATCTCTTACTCTCCCCGAATTACTCAATTAGGCAACATTCCAATTAATTTCTTCCCAATTCTCTTAGCTCCAGAAATACTTTTGCTTTTTTGGCTCTGGAAAGGGGTTTTCAACCAGAGACTTAGAGAAGTTCCAGAGTAACAGAGCTTGATAAGCAGAGAGCCACTGCTGGGACTCAAGACACGACTGGATGGAAGAGAGCCACTTGGCTGAGAAAGGGCTGGCCCCATCTTCCTTTCCCAATCTCTTTGCCTCCATAACCACTGTTGACTTTTACACAGAAAGCCTGCCTTTCACTGCCTCATGTTTCTGTTGGCTTTGGTGGGTTCTTACTCTATGGCTTCACTATGTGTGAGAACATATGTAATGCCCTGGGTTCTAATCGTGAACGATGGAAAATGTGAAGGGGGCCATGGGTGTGTGACTTCCAGCCTGAGAAATGGATGTGGTTTGGCGTGCCGATGACAAGCCCTGATTTGAAAAGGCTACACAAAGGGATGCTCCAAGGAAAATAATCTGCTCTTCATATTAAGGATGATCATCACAGACTCCACTTGGGTAATAAGTGACCTGCCATCAGGAGACATGGATCAGAGCCTTTTCCTGCTTCAGTTTGAGGGTCTTCTTTTGCATGACATGACTGCCCCACTCATTACAGTGACCCCAAAAGGTCAGTTTTAAACTGAAGGCACCATCTACTCTAACAGTCTGAGAGGTTTGAATCAAGAAATTCTTAGTCAAGCAATGCAAGGTCAAAACATCCATTATAAAGTGAGATAAATCCATAAGCTTGTGGGACTCTCCAAGGAGTTCAGATGGCTTTCCCATCTGTCATGCCATTGTGGGGTCACATGAGGAATCCAAGCTGAGGGAATGAAGCTAGCAGAACTGGCTCCCCCACATCTGCACCGCCTGGTCAGGTACTACCAGGAAGAACTCATCTGTTAAGAAATGGGATTTACATATCTCCATCCTCAAAGAGCCAGTTCTACCAAAGCACATGTTAGACAAGGTTTGCTAGGGGATTGATAGGACTGAAATAGAAAAATGAGCAGCAGCTGTGAGCCCGAGGTCATCACTATCCTCCAGAGGTTTGCTCTTCTAATCGAAGGGGCAGTATTTCCCATGATTAACTTACAACTGCTGTCAAGGGTGTAATAAAATCTGGGAAAGAAGGAAATTTTCCCCTCTGTGCACTGCCTCCATTTCTTGTGCGTCCTTTTCCTTTTGTGCATATTTTCAATCCTCACTTCACACTGCTTCCTAATTTTGAGGAAGAAATCTGAAGTTGGATGAGCCAAGATAGACAACATTCTCTATGTACGTAGGAACTTGAGCATTTTGCTTTTTTAGTTCTAGCAGTTAATTTTCTTGGAAGGCCACTCCCGGTGCTGCAAAGGGCTTACTCCTGGGTTTGTGCTCAGGGGACCATATGGGGTGCTTGGGATTAGACCTAGGTTGGATATGTATCTGAACCCCTGTGCTATCTCTCTGGTCCTGGGGCAGATCTTTATGGTGGCTGTGTGACAAATTCGTTTCAAGGACTAGAAAATGCAGCAGCTTCCAAATGGAAAAAAAAAATTTTACTTCAATATTTTTCTGGGAGGCAGTTGTCACTGGCTGCTCAGGAGCTACTCCCAGCTCAGTGCTTGGGAACTATGAAGTGTTAATGATAAAACCTGGGCCGCTGGCCACAAAGGAAGCTACTTTAGCCATATAACTATCTCTCTGGCCCCTTTATTTTCACTTTAAAATTGTTTTCTGGTACAATACATCTATGTCCTGAGCTACAACAATTCGTCCAACCTTTCGCTGCTAAGGTGTGTACAAAGAGGGAGAAGAAACATTCATTCGCAGATATATCTGTCTGGTCTCTATGAACTCTGTTCAAATAATTTAGTCTGATTTGATAGTGACTTAGAAATCAGACAAAGAGGTTACAACTGGACTAGCTCTCAGCTAAGGACCCTAGAACTAAACCCAACCCATAGCTTTCTCAACTGGAAACTGCTCAGGTAGAAAATTACACAAGCTTTAAAAATTTTATAAATATTCACTATCACAGAAGTGACAACTTACTGGTTCACTCATCATCCATTCATTTCAAAATATCTGATACTGGACTTAACAAGATGAGTGACACATTCAACCAGCTGCACAAGGCCTGTGGGCCAGGGGAACAGGTTCTCTGCTGGAAAGTGGCTCTGGAATGCAGCACATCCACTGCAGACAGCAGCAAAAGAGGGGGCAGGCTTCAAAGAGACAGTCATGAGGAGGCCTCAGAACATACGAGTCACCACAAACAAAGGTGATGCTAAAACTGTGTCCTAAAAGATACTGAATTCTTCTAAGTTTGTTCCTGTTTTTCTAGGAAACTGATGGAGAGAAAATACATCACTTGGGTGCTAGCCCTGACTTTCCCACCTACCATCTTGATTTAAGTCTCTACTGGATAAAAGGCAAATGACGGTCATGACCAGAACTGGTTCCCCAAATAGGGTGGACAGAGTCCAATAATTTGCCATAGGGTTTTAAAGGCGGCAGAGTGACAATGACTGCAAAAGAAATAAAACATGGCATGACACTTTGGGTCTTGAATGCCAAGGAATGAGAACGTTGGTATTTCTGCTATTCCCAATATCTGTCTCCCTTCTCTCTCTGAAACAAAATTTTGTAAAAGGGGATGAGGAGAGAGGGGGTGCTCTGATCTGATCTTGTGCAACAGAATGTGAATTCAGGTCTCAGTTGCACAAGAATACAAGTGAGGGCTAAAGGTGTGGATGTGGGAAAGAAGAGTGGGGCAGGAAGCTGGGTGGGTGGGTAGGGGTAATGTGCACCCAAAGCGAATCTGAAAAACAGTCACAGAATAGGCACTTTGCTCCAGGCAGCACCCCAGGGCACAATGAGACACCATTCAATATGGTGTGAACTTTATTGGTGAAAAGGCAAATCAAAGAGAATCAAAAAGAATGAATTTTCAGCTAATCATAGCCACAAGGAGTAGCTTACCTTTTTCTTGCTACAATATATTTGCCATTTTTTCTCAGCTGGAAGTGCAAACATAGCTTCCCTGTGTTTGTCTGTGAGGTCAAGTTCATCCTGGAAAGATAAATAATAATTAGCTTTTTATTATATTTCAATTAAATCACAGTGAGATACACAGTTACAGAGTTGTTTATGACTGGATTTCAGTCATATGTTACAACACCAACTCTCTCTCTCTCTCTCTCTCTCTCTCTCTCTCTCTCTCTCCCTCTCTCAATACCAGTTCTCTCTCTCTTGTCCCTCCCTCTTTCCTTTTTGGGCATGATGGATCACAATACAGATACTGAAAGGTCATCATGTATATTCCTTTACCTATAATTAGTATTAATATTTTGTAGTTAAATGTTTTTCTATAATGAAAATTCTTAGCATCATTTCTGGTGATATGAAACAAACAACAATAAGGGTTTGAAAAGATTTAAAAAGGGCTTAAAAAAGAGTTTAAAAGATCAAGACGTTAAGATACATGTGACCATTAAGAAAATATATCCCTGGGGCTGGAGTGACTGCACAGCGGGTAGGGTATTTGCCTTGCATGTGGCCGACCCTGGTTCCATTCCCAGCATTCCATATGGTCCCCGAGCACCGCCAGGAGTAATTCCTGAGTGCAGAGCCAGGGAGTAACCTCTGAGCATTGCCAGGCATGACCCAAAAAAAGAAAAAGATCCCTACATAGGAACTAGGCACTGAGGGCATCCATCTATGGGATGAGTCACAGCACTACACAGCACTACACACCATGAGGATGGGAAAGTGAGGTTAGCATAGGCAGGATTATCTGGAGACATCACATATCACTATAGAAAAGGACACTGAGCATTCAAGACCATCAAAGCTTGAGTTCCGACAGATTAATCATATTCTGGATGAGGGATGGCTCTGGATCCCTTTACAGTGATTAGCCTTGACCTTGAAGGACTTGAACTTAATGAGAACCAAGGCAGCATCAAAGGCTGGGGAGTAGTATCAGATTGCTGTGTTTGGGAAACAATGGCCAGTTTAGTTGAAGCATCAGGTGTATTTATGCAAAGAATCATCGAATTAAAGACTTGAGAAGGAAAGAGTCTGGAGAGATACTACAGCAGAGAAGACACTTGCCTTGTATGCAACAGACCCTGGTTTGATTTATCTTCATTACCCCATACGGTCCCCCAATCCCAACAGGAGAGATCTCCTAGTGTGATTAGATTGTGAAAAGTCCTATAAAATTTATTCTCTTGATCAGGAGAGTCAAAGAAGTTTCTGAGCATGGGGCTGACATTGCTGTATCCCCACCGACTCCAATAAAAGTTATTCAGCACCTAATCTGCTGGGCACCAGGCAGACAGCTGTAGCTTTTCTGACAACCCTAAAAAGTTCTGTTCATTATCCTCATTGCAATCATAATCACTAGAGTAATCCCACCTAGAGAAGATTAAGGCTGACGATTGGCTAAGCAATTTGCTCAGGCCCACACACCTGGTAAATGATAGGGCTGGATTTTAAATTCAGGAAGTCTGAATCTGGAGCCCAGACACAGTTCTCAGACCAGGGTTCAGAAACATTAATTTTACTGTGCTGTGCAACTTAGACCAGACTCTAAAGAAAGGTAATTTACAAACTTATAAGCATACAAACTAGATGAAGGGCCAGGGAGATAGTACAGACAGCAAGGTGCTTGCCTTGCATATGGCAGATCTGGGTTTGATCCTTGATACCCTATATGGTCTTAGAGCTGCAAGGTGTGATCCCTGAGCACTGTACCAGGAGTAATCCCCAACTACCCCCACCACCAATTCAGTAATAGGATAAAGAACATGAAATGTTTCAAGAAAAATTCTTGCCATTTAATAGCTGGTATTTATATTTGGCAGATTTTTATTTCTCTATGGAACATTATCTGGTAGAAGCTGATAGACTGGTGGATACAAGACATTGAAAAAAGATACAAATTACGGTACAATGAGATTAAAGTCCCTAAGAACTGGACACAAAGTCCTGCTCTGAATGTTTTATTGTGTTTCTGTAGTCTTCCTTTATGGATGATTTCAAATGTTATACTTCTATCTCCTCTGTGGCAAGAAGTCTTTTTATTTCTTCTTGGAAAAGTCTCAGTGAAACCAAATGTTTCCTCTTTGTTTCATTCCAGATGAAATCAAAGAATATATGCTCACATAACCTTTCCATTGGCCTCGACATGGTCTTCCAACCTCTCTTCCCAGACTTCCTAGAGCAGTGGTACCTAAACTCCTGCATCAGAAATACTGGCAGCCTCCTAAATCACGGCTCAACATTTAGAACTGAGTGGCTGGGAGGAAGAGCAAGAATTCACATTTCAAATAGATTTTCAAGTTCTGTTGTTGCAGTTGGTCTGGGGACCACACTTTTAAATCACTGGCTCAAAATAAAAGAATGCCTGAGAACCATGACTGGATAAAGAAACTTTAGTACATCTACACAATGGAATACTATGCAGCTGTTAGGAAAAATGAAGTTATGAAATTTGCCTATAAATGATGGACATGGAGAGGACCATGCTTAGTGAAATTAGCCAGAAGGAAAAAGACAGATATAGAATGACTGCATTTATCTGCATGACATAAATATGTCATGCAGATAAATGGTCATGTATTTATGTATATATGTATATATATACATATATATATACATATATGTATGTGTGTGTATATATAGCATGATAACAATATCCGTTAGACAAAACATGGATGAGGAGGTCTTGTCAATAGGTGGAATCTACCACAAACATGTGGGAGTCAGAGGTTAGCTAAGGAAACAGAGTGCTAATAATCTTCGAAAATAATACCAGCCTAGAACTGAGCATTGAATATAAAAGGGATACACACGAAAACCTCTAAATGTATATATTGCAACACACAAGATGTAAGAGAAGGAAGAGAGAGAGAGAAAGAGAGAGAGAGAAAGAGAGAAAGAGAGAGAGAGAGAAAAGAGATAAAGAGCCTGCCATAGAGGCAGGCTGGGGGAGAGGGGATTGGGGACACTGGTGGTGGGAAATGGGCACTGGTGGAGGGATGGGTGCTGGAACACTGTATGACTAAAACCCAAACATGAACATCTTTGTAATTGTATATCTCACGGTGGTATAATAAAATATTTTAAATAAATAAATAAATAAAAATAAATGAATTAATTTAAAAAAGGAATAAACAGCTTTAAATATTGCTACCGGATCTCTGTAATTTTTGATTACTGATAATAGTAACAACTAGCAATCACTGAACAATCTCTGTGTGCTTGAAATTAGTGTTCTCATGTGTTAATTTAGTCCATCTATCATGATTAATATTACCCAATTTCCAGAAAACCAAATCAGATTAAAATGGTGTGTTTAGGGTAAGAAGGCAAATAAATGACAGAGCAGAAACCAGACTTCCCCACTCCACTATTCATGTTGCTGCCCACTCATCATCTGTTAGGGAGAGACCTAGCACTAGGTGAAAAATGAAGCTTCATGTACCCACTCAGTTTTCTGAGCACATTAGGAGAACAAGGACTTTTTTGTCGGAGACTTCTCAGTCCAAATGTGGGTCTTCTGAGTCATACATCCTTAAATAAGTGACTTAACCTCTGCACTTCAACTTCACTTAAAAACATGAATATATAGAAGACTGAAATGAGACAGTGGTACAACGGCTGCCTTGTAGGCAAAAGGTTGCCAGTTCAGTGCCTGGGGTATACATCTGAGTGTGGTCCTAGTGACCACACCTGTTTCCTGGTGCCACAATAAATGTGCAACTTCTGGTATACCACAACGAAGTGGTGATTGCAACAAGTGTGTGACCCTGATCCCTGCAACAACAAAAGAGAAAGAAAATAATCAAAAGAAAAAGAATAATATACATCTGACAGAGTTTATAGAAGAATTTATTCATGAAAATGTTTTTTTTTTAGGATCCACAGAATGTTAGGCACTGTGCAAGATGCAGGGGACCAAAAAATACAACAGAGCACATATTTGATCACATAGAGGTAAAATCAAATAATCACATAATATATATATTAAAGATGCAATGCATGGGACTGGAGCCGTAGTACAGAGGTAGGGTGCTTGCCTTGCGTGGCCAAACTGAGTTCCATCCCAGGCACCCTATATTGTTCCCTGAGGCTCCACCAGGAGTGATTCTTGAGCACAGAGCCAGGGGATAACCCCTGAGCACCACTGAGTGTGCCTCCCCACCATAAAAAGGAGCACACTATATTAGCACACTTATCAACCTGGATTTTAGTCCTAAAATCAGTCACAGGACACACAGAGAGTCTAAGCAGGGAGAATGAAACAGATTTACATAATTTACATAGATGATAACTGGGAGAACCTACAAGTTCAGAGTATGGTAAGATACAGCCACCCCAACCCCTCTACCCTTCCATTCTACTCTGACTTATTCCATTTTGTAATATGGCTGAATCAAGCACGGAACATTATCAGCAGTCATAGCTTAGAGATCAATTCTTCCTTATTTATTGTCCCACTTATTGCAGCCTGGCACCAGACATTATAAAGAATCACTGTCTTCCTGTTCATCATAGATTTGCTCAAGCGGGCACCAGTAACATCTCCGTATGACCTGTCTCATGGGCACCTGCTTGCTCCAGGAACATAAAGAGCCTAAAACCATTCCATCAGGTCATAGGAATGAGGTCTATAATTGTTACTGGTATTTGGCATATCAAATACGACATGGGTAGCTTGCCAGGCTCTGCCGTGCGGGTAGCATACTCTTGTAGTCATCTCAAAATACAGAATTTACTGACGAGCCGCGTGGCTGCTTGTGGCCACGCGAGCAGGGCTATGATAGGCTGGTCTGCTGGGTGGAGTTCTGATGAGGGGAAAGTCCGGATGTGGAAAATGGCGGCCCTCATTGAGTTGGGGGTCATCTGGCTTGTTGTAAGTCTCTGCTGGGGTGGCGGGCCAGGGCAGAACCTGCCATCCCTCCCGGGCACCTCATGAGCGGCTGGGCACAGGGAGAGCCAGTAGCAGCTCTGCCCCATGTCTGTGAGTCTCTGCATCAGCATACCTGGGTCAGATTAAAAGACTGCAGCAGGGTGGATCTCGATGACCCAAGCTGTGATAGGCTGGTCTGCTGGGTGGAGTTCTGATGAGGGGGAAGTCCGGATGTGGAAAATGGAGGCCCTCATGGAGTGGGGGGTTGTCTGGCTTGTTGTGAGGCTCTGCTGTCAATCAATCTGTCAATGATCTGGGCTGTGATAGGCTCGTCTGCTGCTGGGTGGAGTTCTGATGAGAGGGAACTCCGATGTGGAAGATGGCGGCCCTCATGGAGTGGGGGGGGGGGGTTGTCTAGTTTGTTGTGAGGCCCTGCTGGGTCCTGTTGGTTTTTTTTTTTTTTTTCAATCCGGCCCAGGTATGCTGATCCAGAGACTTACAGACATGGGGCAGAGCTGCTCCTTGCTCTCCCTGTGCCTAGCCGCTCACTGACCTCATAAGACCACACAAGTGTTTATCCCTGGTATCCCTAGAATTGCTGGGGAGACATTCAAAATAAAAAAAATAGGAAGAAGAAAAAATATTGCAAGAATACAAATATTCTTTGTATAAAAAGAATACAAAGCAGACCTGATTTTATGGAATTTATAATCTAGTTAGAAAGATAAGGTGACAAAAGTCTTAGGTTTCCTTGCTTTTCAGGATAAAGTCCAAATTCCACTGCTGGTAGATTGAGGCACTCCCTGATAACAGCCTTTGGAGATCTGCCCTACCTCTTGCCCTCCCCTTCCATTATCGCCTCTTCCTCCATCTGCAGCTATCTTCTAACCTCTTCTGATTACA
>JAJIBD010006917.1:0-108271 GCA_021461705.1 Cryptotis parvus | reverse complement strand
ACACTACACTTCATAATATATAGCCTCATTACTGCCAGAATACTGTCATCTTCCACACAAAAACACCTTTGAATAAAATGGGATCAAAGCATCAGCAAAGCCTATATGAGAATACTTAAAAGTTTACATATCTATAATCAAGATGTCATTAAGTGATATGAATTGGAATTTGAATTGAAGAAATCAATTGTGCAAATAGTTACAGTGAACAGATACTGGTGAGATTTACATGAAGAAATTCCACACACAGTTCTTTGATTCAGTAGCAGAGTTCCTGAATAAAGTCCTTAAGACTTTTTTTTTTCCACAAACAAGTCGGTTTTGCAAAAAACATTCTTTCTTGGGATAAATTAATACAACTGCAAATGAATATAATTGAACAACTTCTCTGCATATTCTTATTGTCTTTCCCCAATTATTCTGCAGTACAGTTCAAGTGCATAGCCACTAGACTGTCAAAAGCTTTAAGAACCACAGCAATGAGTAAGCAGGACTGATACTTCTGTCTTTGAAAATATTAAGGGCTTTAAGCAATAACAGAATGTTTATTTTAAGTTTTGTTTAACATTACAGTAAGAAAGCCACTAATTTCCCCTGTTTTAGTTCATTCTAATTACATAAAACTGAACCAAAAAAAAAAAAAAACCCAGTCCCCCCAGCTCAGCAAGCATTATACAAAAGCTTAAGATCACAATATTAATACTTTAGCACAAGAGAAATTAAATACTGTCCTAAAGATTTAAAAAGTCCTCTGGAAAAAATTAAAGCCCATTTCACAGAAATATATTACATCTTATATCAACTTGGCAGTTGGTCCAGGTACTGTAAATGGTACTTCTGTTAATAAAACATCAGTAAATCCAGATTTTGCCCCCACCCTCTCAGAGTGAACAAAAATGAGTCAACCTACATGATAAATTAGGGTAAAATAACAGTGTATGTTGAAATTGCTGGATAGAACGGCAAGGCAAAGATGAGGTCTTTGTTATCCCCCGCCCCCGCAACCCCCCCTTGGTCTTGTGGGCACTGGAGTAGCGGATACAAAGCGGGAAAGGAGTTATCCTGGATCTGGACTGCGCAGCTTGTCCTCATGGCTGTCTGGTTACCCCTGCGGCTTTGGGGGCAGTTAGACTCACAAAGAACTGCAAGCGCCTAGTTTCGACAAGTGGGGGGGGGGGGGGGGGACGGTGTTCTCTAGCATTCCCAAAGACTGAAGTGTAGCAGTGCAGGGGAACAGGGGAAGGGGGCTGGACGGATCCATCAGGGCTGCAGGCAAACTTTGCGGAGGGGCACCGCGGTCCAAGACCTCCAGGAACGCCTTCCCGCGCGCTCCCGTTGCATCTTCTCAACAAGCATCTGTGTCAAAGCCCTAAGTTCACCCGGTCCCGCCGGAGCTGGTGATCCACCGCCCTCCAGGCACCCCCTCGCATCCCACCACCACCAACAGCAGCAAAGCAACAGCTCGACCACAGGTTTCCGGTTGCAACGCCCACGGGGGCAGTTCCCGACTGACCGGGTGGCACAGTGACCCCGAGAAACCAGCAGCGTCTCATCAAGGGGCCGGCAGCCGCCACGTCCCGAGGATGCTCTCGGAGGGGGGTCCCGGGAAAGCAACACGCGGGCCCTGGCGCGCAGGTGGGACGTCACTAGGCGGAAGGGGCCAGGCAGAGGTGAGGCGGACACGCCACCGAGTGACTCCGCCAGGGCAGGCACCTGTGGGGGCCAGTCGGCCCGGCCCCCTCCACCCTCCGGGGCAGCAGCGACAAATCTCGCTGCCTCCCATATCGCCATCCCACCCCAACCACCCCTCCAAAAATAAAACAGCCAGAAAAAGGGCCCAGCTGGGTCCCCCAGGGGCAGGCCCGGAACTCACCATCCACGGTTTTCTTCTTGAAGAGGGACGCCATGGTCAGCGACTGCGCCCGAACGGCCCGGTTCGGCCCGCGACCAGAAAGGACACAGGGGAAGGACAGATCGTTAGGAGGTATCCGGAAGGCGGCACGGAGGGACAAGGGGAGAAAGAGAGCGAGGTGGCCGGGAAGGAGCTGGGAAGGAGGGGTGACGGCCGAGCCCGCCGCCGCTCTGGTCGCTCAGGTGACCGCGAACTAAGACACTTTTTTGGAGAAGTCACTTGTGGGCGGCGCCTGCGCGGTCCTGCGGCTGCGCCTGCTGCACTGCGGCGCCTGAAGCCGCGACGTTGCCCTCGCCTCTACCGCTGCCGGCTCCCTGCGGCGTTCGGGCTGGGGGTCAGGGGTTGGGGGATGGCCGGAGACGGCAGCTGGGAGGGTCACGGCATCGGCGGCCGTGCCGGGTGCTCAGCCCTGCTTATTGCTCTCCTCTGTGCCCAGGGGAAGCTGGAAGTAGGTTCCCCCCCTCACCCCAAGGTCTTAGGGCAGGTGTGGGTCGTCCCGGAACCGCCCTCCCAGTGCTGCCCGCATTGATTCAGTCCTGAGTGTGGGGGCCCGCGGTGAGGCTGAGGTTTCTAATAGGGATTTCTGAGGTTGAGTCCCCGGATTGTCTGACTGCGGGGCTCACGCCCTCTTCCTGCCTGACTAGCTCCGCGATCTCCATGGTGCCCACCCATACGCAGCCCCCGAAGGAGGTCCAGGCGTGTAGCTGGCCCAAGGGCTGCGGCTCCCACCACGCGGTTCGGGGGATCTGGGGATCTGGTTTCTAAGCTTGGGGATGGCGGGGGCCAGGCAAGGGGGAAATGCTTTTTTTTTTTTTTTTTTTGCTTAATATTCTTGAAACAGTTTTTTTTTAAAATTAGTTTTTAACTGCTATCTGGTTTAAATGCCTGCAACTTTTAAAAAAAAAATTCGATCAGGCAAGAAGAATTTATTACTGTTCTGTGAACCTATTAGAAGACTATAGCTGTAGAGTACAAAAAAAGCTCCATGTTGTGGGGAAAGGCTCCATATCATGTTAAAGGAAACGCATAATGAATTATTTAAAGAGACTGTATAAGCATAAATATGAGAAACAGTCTGCATTAGGATCTTTTCATTGTTTTACTGCCTCTTGTGTGTTTATAGGCGTATATATGTATCGGCATAATGATCTTGCTATTTCAAATCTTAATGTCATTGTCATTTTCTCTTCCAGTCTGTTGGTACTGGAGAAGAAACATTGTTTTCTGTGAGATCAAATAGTGTGGCTTATTATTTTTTCCAGCCATGTGATTTCTGATAGGGAGACACTCCCAATAATAGTGCCAACGCTGTGAGTCACCTATGGCTTTATGAATCACAGTTCAAGAATTTTTAACTCTTTGCAGTAGTCAGACTTCCCTTCCTCATTTTTTTTTTCTTTCATAAGTTATCAAGGCCTTCCGGCCCTGATAATTCTAATGTTGCTGCTTAAGTTTAGTTACCAGCCCACTTGTGAAAACTTTCCTCACAATGGCATAGCAGTATGTGATATCTAATTGTCTTGGTCCTCCTAAAGTAGTTCTAGATGTTCTGAAAAGCTGAGGTAAGGAAGGTTTTAAAATCAGAGATTTAGCCTGCAACTGAAAAGCCTAGCCTTACTTTTTTTAGAGTAAACTAAGAAAAAAGCGTTTGCCCTGACTGCTTCTTGTAATGAATAGCGCTGAGCTGTGCTTGGATGCATGAGGCAATAAGCTGTTAGGCTGTAGTAATGGTACTCCTCCCCGCTGCAGTCACCCTTGTTTTATTACTCCTCCGCAAGCCCCCCTACTGACCCAATTGTAACAGTTGGGAAAATGCCAAAATACTTAGCAGTAACCATATGGAAGACCCTCCAAAAGTGCACAGCAGGAGCTAAAGACGGCTTGTTCATTACAATAAAGACATAATAGAAATATGTAGTACTTAAATCCAGCAATCTAGTAGCTTAATTCTCCTGTAGTTTGAATCAGGCTGATCATGAGCTGAAAGCCACTGGCTGAGTGGCATGCATTCTGATTGGATGCTGGATGACATCATTGTGGTGGCCAAACTATACCTGTATGGATTTTGTACATCTGTCTGTATTGGAAAGGCATGTGTGTTAGAAAATCCAGGGTCTCTTTGCTGCTCAAGAACAATTGTGAAGATACAATGGTTGATGTAAGCAAAACTGGTTTATTCTGAGAACCTGTGATTGTGATCTAATTGTTCCACACAAACTATCTTACTCTCAGGCTGGGGATCAGGGCTGAGGTGAGAGGGAAGGTAGTAGGCCTGTGGATGACGTGCGGAGTTCCAGATAACCATCTGGTGTCTAGATTGATGGTGGTAGTTGCTATCTGGTAAAGCTCTGAAGTAAGAGTTTTTGCCTCTGAGATATGCCGTGAAAGCTCTCGTTAGAGGACTGGGGATGGTTCTCCTCCATTGTCTGTGGCTGACTCTTAGCTTGACATGAAGCACACAATGTTAAGAAAGGGACAAGGCAAAATGCCAGGGGCATGGACGGTTGTAAAATGTGTGTGGAGGGCAGACGTCTATTCTGCTTACTTACAGTGTGAACTTAAATGCAGGACCTCAGGGCAGCCACAAAATGGGCGGTTCAATAATTTTAGTTTAAAACCAGCATCCCATTCACACTGTATCAGAAACACACAAAGATAGTTTTGGTAGTACTAGGATGTATTTTAATCGTAATTTTTAAATTTCATTAAGAAATAACCTCATATCCTATGATCATAGTATATCCATTAAATTCATTCCTCATTCCTGGCAGGGGAGATACCATGATCATAAATTTATTCCTAATAACTCAAAGAGTAAAAATGAATACATTCTAATGACATGAACCTGGCATAGGCAGGAAAAAATGTAGTTTCTCCACTTTCTCTCGCATGCCCCTTCTGTCTAGATCTTTCCGTCTTTTCTCAAGGGTGGCAATCTTCAGACAGGTTCCAGAGGATTTTTTTTATCCACAAGAAATTCTGTAACATCAGCTGAATGGCCTACAACTCATTTCAGTTTTGATTATAGCTATGTGCAGATCGTATTGGCTTTTGTAGATTAAAAGTTGAATTCCAGGAGTCTCTTCTTCAGATGCTTATCTCAGGTCCAGGTTGTTACCTGGGCTTCTATCTGACAAGGTAAATCTAAGGTTCCTACCACTTCTCCTCAAGTTTGATGGTGATTATTCAGTAGCCATTTATTACAAAGAATGCTAAAGAATACCAATCAACCAGATGACATGAGGTACAGAGCAAGATCCTGAAGGCAGTAGTTTTTTGTCACTCTGGACTTCAGGGCCCAAATATGGTACATGAATGCATTTTGATTTACCAAACTAGATGGTTCTTGAAACGTATCCCCACCCCATCTTTGTTTAGCAAGAATTGACATACATTACTATGTATACTTAAGCTGTAGAACATTTAAATATATTGTAAAGTAGGTATAACAAATCCTGCTGATATCTCTCTTTATGTAGATACAATTAAAAAATCTCCTTGGATGAAAATAATTTACTACATGAACTTTCCTATATCTCAAAGAGCTGTGTTAGCTGTAATCATCCTGTTGTACAATACATCCAAACGTATATTTGTCTTTTAACTGTAAGTTTGATAGTGATCAGCTGACCTTGGTGGACTCATTTTTAAATGGGGACTGATATGTCACAGTAAAAAAAAAAATGCAGTGAAGTGGTTTGAACTAGGATTCAATCTCTAGTTGGAGCCAAAAAATGTCATCATTTTATAAAATATCAAACAATTGTTTGAGAAGTCATCTGATCATAAGGGACTGACGATTTGCTGGAGGATAAAATCAGTAACCAATTGTGCATAGCCAAGAATAGTTTAAGCTTATTAACACTAATAAAATCTTTTCTTTAATTGCCTCTTTTTCTTTTTCCATTAAACCCCAGACTTCTGTCTTTCTTGAGTGATTTTAGATTTATGCGTGATTTTCTGTAGCCCCCCCCACAAAAATTGTAATCTTTGATCTCAAGTAACTGATTTTTCTTTAGGGCTGCTCAAGTTTTGAGGTTAATAGGACCTTTGAGCATTTTTGTTCAGTTCCATTCCTTCCACTCTGCCTCTGGTGATCACAAAATCTGTTTCTTTCTGTTCATTTAATTTTTGTCATTTTTCTCCTTTCTTTCCCCTTTGCCATGCTAAAATCATGGCAGACTCACCTGCTTGGTTGTGATACACAGACTTGACTGCATTACTTGTCAGGATCGCACACTTTGGTTGCCATGCTTACAGATTGCTTTGCTGATCTCATGTTGTCAGTGTTGATGAGTCGGTGTTTGGGATATATAGCTTTAGCCCTCACCTGTATCTCCAGTATAACTGAAGCCCTGATGCCTGTTCACCCATTACTTCCCATTCTCTTCTCCTTTTATTTCTTTCCTTCTCTGACCTCCTCTCTATATACTGGAGTCAAGGTGATCTAGTATCCCTATGTATGATAATACAGTTCCTCATCCAATATTCGTATACCACAGATAAGTGAGATCGTCCTGTGTTTGTCTCCTGTTTACTTCACTTAACATATCCTCCAGTTCCAACTGGGTCGCAGCAAATTGCATAATTTTATAATTGTAACTTTTCCTGTGAATTGGGCATAAGCAATGAAAAATTTCAATAAAATGATCAGTCCCCCATCTGTAGATGCTTTACAGTAGTGATCTCATTGACATAAACTCTGGTATAGTTGAAAAGAATTTGCCATAAATAGCCAGTCAGACACATTTATAGCTGTTTTTTTTTAATTAAATCACCATGAGATAGCCTTTATTACTCCTATCATTTAGAAAATATCAAGGGTTTAAGAGGTGCTATTTCAGAAACAAAGATGAAGACCAAATATGTAATTTCTTATTAATCGCAACTGTGATCATTGCTGTTTACTTTTTTTTTATAGATAATCTCTAAATGCTGGATTTAGAGGTAACTACAAGAGTATGCCACCCACATGGCAGAGCCTGGCAAGCCTCCCGTGTTGTATTTGATATGCCAAATACCAGTAACAATTATTTTGGTATTTGGTATTTGATATGCCAAATACCAGTAACAATTATAGACCTCATTCCCATGACCTGATGGAATGGTTTGAGGCTCTTTATGTTCCTGGAGCAAGCAGATGCCCTTGGACTCTACTAGCATGAGACAGGACATATGGAGATGTTACTGGTGCCCGCTCAAGCAAATCGATGATGAACGGAAGACAGTGAATCACAACTGTGTGGGGCTGTGGGGGAGGGTTTTGAAGAGAGATTAGTGCTGTTAAGGCACTTGCCTTGCACAGGACTAACCTGGGTTTGATCCCCTGGCATCGGATATGGTCCCCTAAGCCCATCCCCTGAGCACAGAGCTAGGAATTATCTCGAGCACTGTCAGATGTGGCCCTCCCAAAAAAAATTTAAGAACACAGCTATTCTAAAATATGTTATATGCTGGATAAGAGCAATTTATTTGCTATGAAAGTATTCAAATTTTTGTTAGGAAGTTTTAGGAAATGGTTCTTTTAAAAAAGATCTTTTAAAATTAACATCATATTGAACCATCATGAATTATAGTTACAAAGATGTGTGTGATTGAGTTTCAGGCATACAGTGGCCCAGCAGAGTCCTATCAACAGTGTGCCGCCCTCTACTAATATCCCCAGGTTTCCTCCTGCCCCCCCCACCTCCCAGCCTGCCTCTGTAGCAGGTACAATTTCTCTCCACAATAGTCCTATTATTCCCTTCTCTGACTTATTCCCCCCACCTCAGTGACAAGCTTCCTATCAAAGACCAGTTCTGCTCTTCTGTTCCATTGCATTTTGCGCATTTGATACCTAGGAAGTTTTTACATATCCCATGAATAGAGCATTTTATGAAAGAATCAAAGGCTTTAGTAGAAGTTTGCTAAAATTTAAGTTCTGATTTTTATTTGGAACAAATACCATGTTGTGTGGGATTTCATAGTCTATATTAATATCAAATGGCTTCACTCAAGATGCGGTAAAGCAGAATACAGCATGTCACCATTTTGAATCATTCTAATTGAGAAAAACAGTCATCTTGAACATTGTCATCTATCTTATTTCCCTGTTTTCCTCCTTACCTCTCACTTCACTTCTCAACATAGTAGTCAGCATATTCATAAAATGTGAATCAAGGGCCCAGGTGATGATGGAGGAGCCCTAGCGTGTGCCTGACCTATGTGCAAGTCCTGGAACTACAGGACCTCTGACATCACTATGCTTGGCTCTGGGAACCCCAAGTACTGCAGTAATGCCAATGAGGCCACGCACGCATCATCTGGTTGACACCATTGATAGATCTGTAATTCACTTACAGTTTGGTTTAGTTGGTGTCCCATGGTGCGCTTCGGGCCCATGAACAGAAGGACCTGAATAGTCCCGCTTGATCAGGCCCTAGTACTGAGCCACAGGCCTGGTTGACTGTCTCCAGGATTTTCCTGGTTATCACATGGCACTGCTTAGAGGTAAGTGAATCGAATTATGCTGTTAAATTCGCAAAAAGAAACTAACATTCTTTAGTTTTGTGTTTGTGTCTGGATTAGATATACTTCAGTTTCTGTTCACTGTATCACTGTCTTCCCGTTCATCATCGATTTGCTCAAGCGGGCCCCAGTAACATCTCCATATGTCCTATTTCATGCTAGTAGAGCCCAAGGCATCTGCTTGCTCCAGGAACATAAAGAGCCTCAATCCATTCTGGAATGAGGTCTATAATTGCTACTGGTATTTGGCATATATATCAAATACAACACGGGTAGCTTGCCAGGCTCTGCCGTGCAGGTAGCATACTCTTGTAGGCATCTCTAAGTCCAGCAATTATTGATGAACGCGCGCGCATAGCGGCCACGCGGAGCCAGGCGCTGATAGGCTGGTCTGCTGGGTGGAGGTCTGACGAGAGAGAAATCCGGATGTGGAAAATGGAGGCCCTCATGGAGTGGGGGTCAGTCTGGCTTGTTGGCGAGGCTCTGCTGGGATGGTGGGCCAGGGCTAGAACCCACCATCCCTCCCGGGCACCTCGTGAGCGGCTGGTCACAGGGAGAGCCAGTAGCAGCTCTGCCCCATGTCTGCGAGTCTCTGGACCGGCATACCTGAGCCGGATTTAAGAAAGACTGCTGCAGGGTGGAACTCGATGAGCCGGGCGCTGATAGGCTGGTCTGCTGGGTGGAGGTCTGACGAGAGAGAATCCGGATGTGGAAAATGGAGGCCCTCATGGAGTGGGGGGGGGTCATCTGGCTTGTTGAGGCTCTGCTGGGATGGTGGGCCAGGGCTAGAACCCACCATCCCTCCCGGGCGCCTCGTGAGCGGCTGGTCACAGGGGAGAGCCAGTAGCAGCTCTGCCCCATGTCTGCGAAGTCTCTGTTCTTCGCTTCTGTTCTATAGATAAAATATTATTGTAACAACAAAATATTATTGTTCTATAGATAAAATATTGTAATATTTTATCTATAATTATAGATAAAATATTATTATGGCATACAGTGAGTAGGGCATTTTCATTGCACATAGCCAACCCAGCTTTGATTCCCAGAAACTCACATGGTTTCCCAAGTGTACCTAAAGTGATACCTCAGCACAAAACTTGAATATTGCCAGGTATGTTCCCTGGGGAAAAAAGAACTTGGATCATAATTAAGTGTTCAGATTTTTATTATTAACACTGTTCTCTTATTTCTCTTCATTATTTGTTACTCAAATGGAGTTGAACTGTTTAGATGTGAACTATTTTGCTAACTCTTAGCCTCTCATTCTGAGCACCATTTATGATAGCATTTATTTGTAATAATTTGAGAATATTTTTAATTGCATCAAACTTTTTTGCTCAAATAAAATTTTTAGCAGTTTTTAAAAATAAATTTCTGTGCAGATCTCCCCATCTTTTTGTATATCACAGAAACATTAAATCATCTTAGCATTGATTCACCTACAACTTTGAAACATCATATTAAGACAATTTTTGAAAACTTCATTGTAACTGTGCTATACTTTTTAGTATCCATAAAGATAAAATCAATGTGTTGAGTTTGGCATAATTTACTCATGAGGAAATACATTCATTTCACGTGATCAATACTTTTATGGGTATTGATAAAGTATAATTATAAAATATTTTAAGATTTAGGGATAATTTTTGGTCTTTTGTTGTCTTAGGTTATATTTGAATTGACATGATATCTGTTATACTCTTTGACCCTTGAAAGTATACAATATCGCTGGATGTTGATTCTGAACATAGATTCCAATATTGTCTATTGGTAGCGATCTTAAATGGAGCAAGTTACACCAGCCTACATACCTTTTGAACATCTAAAATGGGGGAAATGGCCATCTCCTGTGAATCTTGCAGGAAATAAATGGGCTAATATTTCTAAATCTGCAGTAGTTCCTGACATAATAAACACTCACGGTTTTAGAAACCTATATTACTATTACTAGTTATTTGATCACTTCATCACTTAACATCCCGTCACTCCCGTTGATTTGCTTGAGCAGGCACCAGTAATGTTTCCATTTGTCCCTGTCACTTGCCAGTGTAATCCAATGGCTTCTGTTTGCTCCAGGAATATGAAGAGCCTCAAGCTGTTCGTTCAGGGTCTTGACAAAGAAGTCTGACCATCTTGTAGGTGAGCGGCCATGTGATCTTTTGGCGTCTCATGGGATCCAATAGGTAATGGCTCTATTCCAGTGGTTGTTTCCAAATCGAATTGCATGTCCAGCCCATATGATTTTCGAGCACCTTGGCAAATGAGACAGCGTCCCTGAATCTCGATCATAGATGGATCGGAACTCTGATTCCTTCTCTCACTTAAGTGAGGTGTGATAGTCCAAGCATAGCTATTTCGATTCCTCTTTGGGAGACCCGAATAGCTTTCTCATCCTGCTTTCAGAGGACCCAGGTCTCTGAGGCATATGTTAATACAGGGAGAATGGTGGCATCGAAGAGGTGTGCCCGGAGCTGGAGGTTCTTTGTCCTTTTAGCTATTTCTTCGATGCTCTTGAAGGCGTTCCATGCTGCTCTCTTCCCTCCAATGCAGCTCAGTACTAGGTCGTTCATCATGTTGAGTTCTCGACCTAGGTACACATAACTGCTGCATTCAGAGATATTTGTTCCATTGAGAGTGAGTGGAGCATCTGGAATTAGTTTATTTTTTATGATTCAGCTTTAGTCCTATCTTTCCACATTCTCGGTCAAAGTCAGCCATCATTTGTGCCACTGGGCTAATGCTTGGTGTCATTAGAATGGGCCCCTCTTGGGGGATGTTATCAGTGATGCGGAGGTGGTGTAGACAGAATTCCAACTAAGGGCACATTGATTTCTACTTTCTTGGTATTCAACTCAAGCAGTCATTGTTAAATTTACTTCTTAATATTTCTAGTCATGTTGTGTAAACACAGTAAGAAATACAGACTTTCATCTATACTGTAGATAATGCTTAGAATGGTCTCTCTGATTCATGGTAAAGGGTGGCTTTTCCTAGGAATATATCAGTATATTTCCCAGACTATATTCCTCAGACCGAGTTAGTTTTTCCAAACCCCAACAGGGTCCTTATTCAGTTACTGATCTTTGTGTCATGTCAGAGTTTGTTCCATGACTGTGCTCTTAACTTGTTTTTACTTCTTATGTGCTTATGCTGTCCCAGCTTAGGCTGTGCCATGACAAAGCCAGGACAGTTTACAGCTGTCCTGGGTCCATCCAAGTCCCTCAGTGGGGGCAGTGGGCAACTGAGGTCAGTCTAAGGGCAACTGAGGCTTAAGTCAAGTAAATATGATGGATGCCCAGGAATAAATGTTATTTGGAGTCAGTTTCCATATTACAAAAAGCGTAGCATTAACTGTCTTCCTATATCTGTACAAAAAGGACATTGTTCTAACATAAAAATATGCAAAGGGCATAAAGGAAAGAGAATAGTAATATTTCATTTACATAAGCAAAGTCCAGAGAAGGTTTGACTTGGAGATAATTGTGACTAGTACATGGAGGAAGAAAAACACAAAGAGTTAATGCTAAACACAGTATTGGGGTGGGGTGCCCCCAGGAGCACTATATTGGGTTTAACTCAACTC
The DNA here is from genome assembly GCA_021461705.1 of Cryptotis parvus. NCBI lineage: Eukaryota > Metazoa > Chordata > Mammalia > Eulipotyphla > Soricidae > Cryptotis > Cryptotis parvus. The sequence continues at coordinate 96,269 of JAJIBD010006917.1, read as the reverse complement.
TAATCTTTAGGAGGAGAAACAACAACCCATTGCTAAAACGAAAGTGCTTAGAACTATAATCCAGCACATGAATTTATACTTTTATAGGGGCTAGGTTTTTTGTAAGAATATCCAATGCTGAGGCAGGAGCCGATAGTCCAGCGGGTAGGGCGTTTGCACGCGGCCGGCCCATGCCGGCCCGGGTTCGATCCCGGCATCCCATATGGTCCTCCGAGCACCGCCAGGGAGTAATTCCTGAGTGCAGAGCCAGGAGTAACCCCTGAGCATTGCTGGGTGTGATCCAAAAAGCAAAAAAAGAATATCCAATGCTGAACTGGTATTTATTTGTTTATTTTGATTTTGGGACCAACATTGGTGATCAGGGCTGACTCCTGGCTTTGAACTCAGAGATCATCACTCCTGGAGGTGCTCATGGGACCACATGCAAGGAAGTATATGATTACCCAGTATCATCTCTCCAATCCTTGGATTTGTTCTTTTCATAGGAATTGGAATGTTACTGGAATGTTTCAAGGGAGGATTTATTACTGGTTTGTTTGTGTTTATCTCTTCCCTATCATGTGTTATCCTAAGCTCCTTGGATTGTGAGAGAATGTTTATCATACCCTTGTCAAAATTTCAGAGGTAACAGAAGCAGGAATACTGAATAACCAAAGTGGTAATTAGTAAAGGTTTATTGTGTATATACAAGAAAGTTGGCAAATGAGGTGTTTACAAACTAACACATGGAGTGTGGCTATATCAAGATATATTGTTGTAAGGCAGCTAATATAGTTACGACACAGGGACTGTACTCTTCAAAGTATCTAGATACGGTATGCGAGTTTTTTAAATGATAGCGGATTGGTGAGCGGTTACTCATTCATTTGTAGAAACAGATGGAGTTTCATTTATGATTTTCAGAGGCAAAAGCAAATAGTTAATGCAAGTCTAGTTGGTCTTGCAGAAGATGCGAAAGCAGTTTCAGAATGCAGAGATAGCCCAACAGGTTTGCCTACATACAGCTATGTATGCAGGAAGCCCAGTGGATCCTGGTGGAGCAGGAATTTTGAACAGTTTCAGAACATAAAGAAACTTAAGGAAAACAGCTTTAATAAGTGTACAGACATAGGCTTGGCAGGATTCACACCTGATATACTGAGCCCCAAATGACAGTTCATTTCCCATTTGTTAACCAAAAAAGCAGGCCGACAGAAGCATCAGGGAAAGCCAAGTTGATGTTATTTTTAACTCTAATACTTCACAGTCAGGGAAAAGACCTGCGTCTGCAGGTGATCTTTGTCGTCATAATCTCCTGCTCTATTGCTCAGCTGCAGTTTTTTCATTCAGGGTGAAAAGCTGAGCATTTCTCAGAACAGGAACTTGAGGGAGCTGGCACCAACCTGTCCACTTAGGCACCGATCTCTGCATGTCAGCATAGGTCCCTGCAGCCTGCCGCACCTGTACCACTAATGGTCCCCCTGTGCTACCTGGAGCAATGTACACACAGGGCTGGGAGTAGCCTCTGAATACTCCTGCCAGGTGTGGCCCAAAACTGAAAAGAAGCTGAAAAAATTCCTAATTGCTTTGTTTTTGCATGCTAAGGAAATTGTCCAGCTTGGTCTTAATATATACATGTATATATGCACATTAAAAAAATAACACCAGTCACAAAGTGGGGAAAATTTTTAAAACTTAGCATGTACTAAAAACTTTTAAGATTTTCGAAAAGTACTATATGTTCAGTACCCACATTACTTAATGTATTTGTTGATTGACAAATTCAGTTTCAAATATTTATATAGCTGCAAGGCGGCTAACACATAAACAACATAGGTCTCCATAAACAACATAGATGTACAGAGAATGGTTTGGGATGAAGAAAAATTCTACCTCAGCGCTTATTGTACATCCCCATGTTTCCTGTTTCTTCCTTCACTTGGGTTCAAATAGGGTAATATTGCAAGCTGCTGCTCTCTCACGAGTGACCTTATGCTAAATTGTTTTGTATTTAATAAGGCCACATTATAAATATAACTTCACAAAATTGTGAATAATGCATCAGCCTGCATGGCATTAAAACATTTTGTAGAGAGCTCAAAGGGTTAGTGGATCTGCTTTTAATGCAGATAGATTCCATCCTAGCATCACGTGGTCCTCAAGTGCCTCCAGGAGGGACCTCAGGGTGGTGTATCAGAAGTTGCCCTTGAGCACTGCCAGGTGTGGTTCTAAAATAAACAAATGAACCTAGTCTATAAGAGACAAAGTTCAGAACAGAAAGATTGCTTCATTAGCAGTCTAAAAGTATCTTCCCTCCACCTACCCACACACCCCCCAACACACACATATTCTGTTGTTTTTATTGTGACATCAGGGTGATGCTCAGTTGTAGTGCAACAGATTGAGTTGCACTTACAGGGTTGCACTGGTGTACACACAGCAGTAGGAATTTGGGGCTCTCACATGTTAACTGAAGGTAGAAGTGTTGCTGTGTCCCCAAGACTAGACAACGGGGCCATAAGTGCCAAACTGGAGCATGAGGGTACCCACAGGGGATCAGACTCAGGGCCTCATGCTTCATGGGTCACTCCCCTTTCTGAAAGCCTCATAATATGAGAAAATCAAGATATAAATGAAATTGCTTCTCCCAGTTACCTGGGTGGGAAGGTGTTGAGTCAGAATATGCTGAGGCCTACTCCTTTAGTGTGTTCAAAGTTCATAAACAGTCTCAGGAACTCTGATTTTCTACTCCCTCGTGACTATGACTTGATAGGTTGATTATGTGGAGGGCTGGAGTATACCAGCAAGAGAGATAAGGCTGTCCAAGATAGGTACAGCTGATATTTACTCACTGAGGACTGTTGACACAGGGGAAGGGGAAGTTAGAAGAGGATTTCCAGTTTCCGGCTCCCTTTCTTTCTCGGAGTTCAGGATTTTGTGCATGAATTCACCTCTGGCAGCTTCTCTAGACCCAGAGTGGATTGACACTTTGTGTGTTACCATACCAAAAAGGTATTGCTTAAATAAGATTATCTCGAGCATTGTTTTGCACATTTCAAGTCAAAGGATGTATGCTACTATTTTTTGCCATATTTAAAGTATTCATGTCTTAACATTAAAATCTGGGATTTCCCCCTTAATTCTGTATCCCTGCTTTAAGCATTACAGAAATTCACCTCATTTCTTTCTTTGGTGACTCTTGCTTTTAAAAACATGTGTCATAAGGATGAATCCGATTATTCAGACAACTAGTCAATGAAAACGCTAAATCGTACCCTAAATGTGAGTGGTTGCACATCATTGGTTTTATAGTCTAAAAGAGTTTGTGTGTTATTTGGAATATATAACAACATGATCCTTCTTAGAAAAAATAAACTAAACTTTGCCCTGAATTCCAGACAGTGTTAATAGGAGTTGCACATGAGTAAATCAAGACAGAATTTGTGCCCCCTGGCACAACAGAGCATATGTATATATTTGTTCTTCAATCTAATGAGGACGTGAGTGCAGAACTGCTACCATACAAAACAGAAATGAACTTCAATATAGGGGTAATGGATTTGGTTTGTCAATAACATAAAACCTTAATAGCTATTTCACTTTCTATTTTGAATGAGTGGAAATTAAGAAAGGCTCTAAATGTTAGATCTTGGTAAATTAGTAAGGGTGAATAATTGGCTAAAACAAATCCATTGCATTTTCCATACAAAAAAGTTGTATTTTTTAAAATAATAAATACCCCATTCAAGCTACCGCTACATGACCTTCTCTTCACTGCTTTCTCCAGTCATGTAACAGATGTTTATAGAATGCATAGGATGTGGGATATGGTAATGCTGGTGGAAATCTAAAAATTAACTTGGCTTTTGTTCTAAAGATGGTAAAAGTCTGGGATTAGTATTAGAAATATATCAATAAATAACAAGGCATGTATATAGCAGCAAAATACTTTGCAGGATCAACTGAATTTATAACACAGATTTGTGATTGATTTGGTAATTAATGTATATAGCAATACATCCTCATTTTAAAACATTACAATGTTTAAATCAATGTTTTTTTAGAACAGTTCCTTTTTCTTTAATGACAATAAAAGTAATTTACACTCAAGGAGAAGAATTTGAAACAGAAAATTACAAGGAAGAAAATGAGGAACATGGTATCATATTGCCCAGAGACATTCAATGTTATTTTCTCCCTTGTTTAGCATACTTAAAAATTGAATTTCTATCTATTTACAAAAAACATTACTTCTTAAACTTGATTCTCTTATACAAGGATGTTATTCAAGCCCAAAGATACCTAAAAGTGGGTGGAAAAAATTTAAATAATATATTAGGTTTGGCGGTGGCACACCCAGCAGTGCTGAAGGCTTACACCTGGCTCTGCACTCAGGACTCATTTCTGGCTGGCTCAGTGGCCATATGGGATGCTGGGGATCAAACACTGGTTAACTAAGTGCAAGGCAAGTGTCCTACCTGCTATACTATATAATCCTGGTTCAAAAATAATTTCAGATACAATTAAATGTATATAATAATCTCTAAATGCTTAAGCTTGAATCTTCTGACCAAAAGTATAGCAATGATCAGTAACATCTGACTTCAGACTCAAAATAATACATTTTAACAGTTTAATATGACAGTTATCTTCACTCTCTCTAAATCTATTTTATTTGTAAGAAATATAATTTAAGCTTAAACATTTTTTAGAACAATAAAAATGTTAAATTTCAACATTAATTTTATATTATAACATTTTTAAATAATTATGACCTAGAACCTGTGTTTTCACGTTTGTTGGAATCTTGATAAGCATGCACTTAGACCCAATTGTGAGATTATTCTCTACAGTATAGTAGCATTTACAGCAACCTTGTTATAATACAGTAATAATCATATTTAGAGCTGAAGACAGAGGAATTATGAAGGTACCTGCTTTGCACATGGCTAATCTGTATTCAATTTGGGGCACCACCTATGGTCCCTCAAGCATTGTAAGGAATGATACCTACGCACATGGTCTAGAGTTAGCCCTGAGCATGCCTAGATGTGGCTCAAACAACTATACCTAACCATATTTAGTGATATGTTATATATGGCTTAGAGAATTGAAAGAAACATATGAAATAGAGTGTCTGTTAAACTAAGAAAAGTATTTTGGTTAATGAAAACTAATCCCTAATCCTAGTAATTCTGAGTTAAATTTATCAACCATATCAAGTTTATTCATTATATCAGAACAAGCTTAACAAGATAAAAGAGTTTTCATTACAAACAGCTATTGCTTTTGGAAATGGAAAGTCCCAAATATAGTTCTGAGATTTAATGGAATGGGATATTGATTCACAGGGTAGTATGTTCAGAGTTGTCTTCTCAGTCCACTTAGATGACTTTCTTTGCTTTCAATGATAGAAGTATAGTTCCTACAACTGACAAATTATCACAAAGACTTAAAACAACTGAGATACTGAATATTGTGTCATAGTTGTGTAGACAGAAGTCCAAATTAAGTCTCAGTAGATTAAAAATAAGGTTAATCAGGCCTGTATTCCTGTTTGAATGTAAAGGAGCAAATCTGTTTCTTCCTTTTCCAACTTCTAGAAACTGCCCAAATTCTTTGACTCCTTGCTCCTTCTCCTTTGACGTCAGTGTTCTAGCATTATCGAATCTCTTGGGCTCTTAACTTTTCTGCCTTTCCATAGTTAGGGTCCCTTGTTAATGCATTGAATTCATCAAGATATTTTAGAGTAATCTTAGTCAACTGATAGCAAATAACTCTATCTGCAACATTAATTCTCATTCTTTATGTAACATAAAATAGTCACATATTCTAGACATTAACACATGAGCATATTTGTGAGAATGCGTTCTACTACAGGTGAGATCGCATTTTTAAGTAAAATGTTTAAAATCATTAGTCTTGTTTAAAATCTATAGCATATTGCTTTCTCAATCAGATTTAAGATCTTCCATATGGTCATCAAAACTGCTTTTTGACCTTACATGAATATGATATTCTTTGCTACATCATGTTAAAATGTTTTCAAAATGTTAACCTCTCCTGCATTCATTTGGCAGAACATCAACCTCAACAGATTGAAGAAAGGGAGTCAGAGACATTTGGGCAAACCCTGTCTTGTTATTGATATACAATGGAATACTGCATGGCTAGAAGAAATGACAAAATGATGCATTTTGCTGTTATGTGGACTGATCTGGAATGTATCACCCTGAGTGGAGTCAGTCAGAAGGAGAGGGACCGGTACAGAATGATCTCTCTCCTCTGTGTTTATAAAGAATCAGAGTAATAGAATAACATGACGAAAGGCAAGCAGAACCTGAAAACTGATCTGCAGGGCGGAACACACCATGGTGAGACAGAGGCAGACAGAAGCGGAGAGAGGAGTTTTTTGGAGGGGATACTATGGTGTGCCTTGAGGTTTTGGAACAGTGGATGCATGAAATGCTATCATGAATGGTGTTGTAAATCTGGCCTAAAATTAAAAATAAATTTTTAAGTATTTGGGGTTTCATACTGTTACAGATTCCATCTTAGGGATAGTACTTTATCAATTTTTTTACTTAAGCTGCATTCATAATTTTGAATATCAATATATTTAATTGCCAGACATTGACACCAGATCAACTACATGCAAATAAAGTGCTTTCTCTCCTGTAAACTAATGACCCTAGGATATGGTTTTAAATATGACTCTAGGATATGGTTTTAAATAAAAAATCAATTATATGTTCTTGTCAAAATTATATCCAATAATAAGGAAAATATTTCTATAAATACACTTAAAATGTTGGTAAGATAGTTGTATGATTACAAATAAAAATGATGGTTACTGATAAGAAATTTTAATTATTTGATATCAATATAGAGGGCCGTTTCTTTTCTACATTTTCCACATAACGCATTACATGTCAGAGTGGATCTAAGCCCAGAGTTGTATTATCAAGGGAGTTAGGAGGCTCTTTCCTTGGCGGTCATAAATACAGATTTCCATCTGCTAGAAACTGTTTAGGTGAAACATGCCTGAAGTCAGGGCCTGGATCAGCTGATCTCTGGGGGGTTTCTTCCAGTCTTTTGAGTCTTGGAGAGAAATTTCTAATCAGCATGTTAATGAGTACTTTAAATTTGTATTCTGGTTCCTTGAAGATAATTACCAGAAACACTAAGCAGAGTATTTCTGAATGTCTGTTTGAAAGAAGAAAGAGAGAAAAGGAGGGGACCCTCATAAGATTCTTTTTGAAAGAGCAAAGGATTGAGGACCACGTGATGGAGAAGGAAGTTACCTGAGAAGGTAGAATGGTTCATTTCTGTGGTCTTGGTAACGTCTGAGAAAGTCCACAGCTACCATTTCCTTTCCTTGTTTTGCTGTATGACTTAGGGCAAGTCACTTGACCTTAGTTTCTTCATCTGAAAACACAAGACCCCAGGAGTTGTGCTTTATTACCTGACTTATGTCAAGCTGCAGGAGAATTAAATGAAGAATGGAATTGCATTTTGGGCTCCACCACTGCTGCTGCGATGACAGATGGGAATCATGGGCATTAGGTTAGCCCCAGCGCATCATTAACTGAGAGCGAAAAAAGTGAACGACACGGATGAACAAGAACTCTTTGAAAACCTTAAAGAAATATAAATTTGGCTATAAGGCAAATTAATATTTTTATTTTTATTTCTGCATTATGGAAACTTCAGTTTATTATGTGACAGTATCTCATGTGTGCTTTGTAGTAATTAAAAAATTTGGTCTCAGAAGGAAAAGGGGAAGTACATACTAGTTTAGCTGATATAAAATTTTTAGTACTTAATTTTTAAAGAGAACATGTTTGTTACTATTTGTGTATATAAGCTTTACAAATAGAGCAAAAATGTGTGAATCCAAATGATTTTTCTCCTCTTTCTTTACCCACAGTTTATAACTTTATCTAAACTTTCATAGTTTCTTAGCATAAAATGTGATTTATCCTAAGTGACTAAAGTCTCTAAACTTGACACATAAATTTAAATGCTTAATTAGCTCCATATTTTCAAAATCACATTTTTCCTACAAGAAATTACTGCTTCTTTTAATAAACATGCTTTAGAAATCAAATGAGGAAAGAATTGAATTTGAACATTAGACAATATAATATTTTTAAAAATAAAAGTTGTTTCTGATATACATTTTAGAGATAGTAAATTAAAATTTTAGAAAAACACTAAGATGATATAGGAATGAATTAAAATTATATTTGTGATAAAACTGAAGCATCAAAGCAAATAATATTTCTGAGCATGACTAATAATTATTACCTGTTTTTATATGATATATTTTCCCATTAAATTGAAAGATCTTGCTCCATTCAGAACAAGTAGTTGGCATTTTGATTAGAGACTACAATTATATGCTGCCTTTTGTTCTTCAGCATTAAAGAGAGGGCAGGGATATCGCAGGAAATGCATGAGGTTTGGGGAATCATAAATTCTGGTTCTGATGCTGCTATTTAGCTTTTAGATGGCATTATACCTTTGTCCCACCATCTGCACAGTATGAATAATCATATTTGAATAACTCACAGGTGTGTTGTAAAGTATAGATAATAAAAAGTTACTCTGAACATATAAGCATTCTCTGAGCCCAGATAAAGAAAACAAATGCAGTTAAGAAATACAAAACAGACTCTTTTCTACTCAGGAGATGCTGGCGTTCTCTCCTGAGTGCTCTCTCTCTCTCTCTCTCTCTCTCTCTCTCTATCTATCTATCTATCTCTCTCACCCTCACTCCCCTAAGATTTCTCTAAGTAAATTTCTCTAAATCACACTGTTTTTCCCCCTCCACTCTTTTTTCTCTTGAATTCTTTTCTGTAAGGGAAGGCAACATTTCTGGAACGCCTGTGCTGAGCATGGTAGAGGGGCAAACATATGTAGCAAATATGAGTGAGAAATTCCTAGTACTGGTGAACTTAAAGGCAAACAGCTTTTAGGTCAATAAGGATTTCATTTCCGCAGGAATAAAGGAAATGTACTGCTGGACTAGCATCTCCTTTCTGATTTATCTATCCCTGAAGTTGGTGACCATAGTGATGACTGAGTGAATTTCTGCATTGACTAATAAAAGCAGTGTGTGGCCTGTGAGCATCTAGAAAAAGTCTGAGCATACTTATCCGGCAGGTGCGTACCATGATCATGGAGATGCTTTTCCTAGGGCAAGACTTATGCATTGCGCTCTGAATGTGGTGACCCCTGCAATCTCCCCAAATGTGCGAAATTCGACTGTATAATTTTTTTTTTCTTAGTAGAGCAGGTATGGAGAAAAAAAAGACAAGCGCTGCAGGAAATTCACAAGATTTGGTCACTCCATGTAGCCTCGCCAGGCCAAATACAGGATCTTCCTTGTGTCCACCACGAATACCCAAGACACTGCTATTCTTTTAATCCAGAGAGAACTAGCCCTGCCTCTCTAAGAAACCCTTATAGCTTCCCATTATAGTTCATGTCCTTAGACTCTGCACATTTAAGGTGTAAATCCTCCTGACACTTCAGTTTTGATTACTACTGATTTTACTTAAGGGTTGGGATGGTGTGGGGAGTGGTATGAAGCAAACTTTGTAATAGAGGAAAGCACCTAGTTTTGCTTATACGAAGACTACTTAAAGATATAGAAAATGTCATTATGTCCTCCCAAATCACCTTTAATAGTGACTTAAAATATGTTAGCAGGGCTAGTGAATGGTTCAGTGGTTGATCTTACGTCTTGCATTAATGAGTTCCTGTGTATGATCCTTTTTTAAGCTAGATATGATCCCTGATGCTACAACCATAACTACCACCATAAAAGAAAAACTATGTTACTACATGTTAGTCCTATCTTTATTAAATGAAAGACAATTTCGTTATTTTGTTGTTGTTGCTTCATGCTTTAGAGAACATTTGCTGTTGTGTATTAATGCACAAATATCCATTTGTCTTAATTCTTTTATGTGCCATGAAAGACACAATGTTTGGGAAAGCAGAGTTGGAGGTTGTTACCAAACTCATTTTATTTTGTGACTTTCTGGGAGGACTGCTCTCATTTTCTTTACCACTTTTTATCATACTTCTTAGTTTCTTGCGTTTATGAAATTTGATCTATGTCCAAGAAAAGGAAAAAACACACAAAAGTACAGAATGTACTTTAAATGTTTGTAAGTTTAAAAAACCTGAGCTGCGTAAGAGGAAGAGAGCAGCATGAAATGCCTTCAAAAGCATGGAAGAAATAGCTAAAAAGACAAAGAACTTCCGGCTCCGGGCACATCTCTTCAACTCCACCATTCTCCTTGCATTAACATATGCCTCAGAGACCTGGGCCCTAAGAAAGCAGGATGAGAATGCTATTCGGGTCTCCCAAAGAGGAATCCAAAAGAGCTATGCTTGGAATATCACGTCTCACTCAAGTGAAAGAAGGAATCCAGAGCTCCGATCTCCGTCACTGTTCCAGAGTCTGGAATGCTGTCTCATTTGCCAAGGCATAGAAAATCAGATGGACTGGACATGTAATGCGATTTGGAGACAACCGCTGGACTAGAGCCATTATGGACTGGATCCCACGGGATGTCAAAAGATCACGTGGCCGCCCACCTACAAGATGGTCAGACTTCTTCATCAAGATCCTGAACGAATGGTTTGAGGCTCTTTGTATTCCTGCAGTAACCAGATGCTACACTGGCACGTGATAGGGTCAAATGGAATTGTTACTGGTGCCCGCTCAAGCAAATCAATGAATAACAGGATGTCAAGTGATCAAGTGAAGTTAAAAAAAAGCTGTAAATCGGTACTGGAGAGATAGTATAGTATGGGTTCTTGCCCTGCATGTGGCCACTACAGGTTTGGTGCCTGGTACTTCATATGGCCCCCCTGAGCCTTGCCAGGAGTAACCGCTGAGCCAGAGTAAACTCCAAGTAGGGTCCCAAAACAAAAGAGTAGATTGTTTTCAAGAGACTTGAACTTTAACTCCACAACATATGATGGTGTATATGTGTATGTGAGTGTGTCTTTTTTGTATTTGCTCTCAGAAGCAAAAGGGGGAAATGCATAATAGTTTAGCCAATATAAGTTCACACCAAGAATCAACAATATCTTTTGTAAAGTACAAATACTTAATTTTCATTCTTTGTACCCTCAAAGACTCAGGACTTATAAATCATGGTTATATATTGTGGTTATATATCATGCTTATATATATATATATATATATATATATATACATATATATATCATGGTTATATATCGTGGTTATATATTGTGGTTATATATCGTGGTTATATATCATGGTTAACCACTTATATATCATGGTTAAGATAACTAATACTATTTTGGGGGGCTTACTCAGTCCTCAGTTTGAAATAGTTTAGACAATTTGCAGTCTTTTTTGGGTGTAAATAGAAAAGGCAAAAAGTCTCTTCCTCTTGATTACTTTGCAATAGGAGGTGATCAAAAGGGACAGAAAACATAGTCCAGTGAGTATATTTATAACAACATGAGATTTCTGAGCATCAAAATAGAGAAGAAAGGTGTTGCCATCAGTATTTGTTAGATTTAACTGGTCTAGCTATTTCTAAATCACTTGGGATGATAATTTATGTTACAGATTGTTAGGGAAAGAGCAAAAAAATAAAGTTTATCTTTGAAAGGATGGAGGACATAACTGAAATTAGAGTGAAAGTAAAGGGCTTGGATTAGCTTTATGGAAATATAAACAAGTATGTGGGTACATAAATAGCATACTTATTATGCTGCAATTTTCTCAGTAATCTGTTAAGAAAGTAGTGAATGGGTAAAAGTGTGAATAGAGAGCCAAGTAATATTTTAGCTCGTAGGGTATTTGTCTTGCACACAGCTGACCCGAGTTTGATCCCTGACATCCCATATGGTGCCCTAAGCACTGACAGGAGTAATTCCTGAGTACAGAGCCAGGAGTAACCCTGAGCATCACTGGGTAAGGCCCAAAAAGCCAAAAAAAAAAAAGTGAATAGAGAAAAAAGAGAAAAGTTTTTGAATAGCCACTATGCTGAGTTTCCCAAGAATCAACAATATCTTTTTTGTAAAGTACAAGTTTTTCTAGGATTTTATTTATTTATTTTTATTTTTCCTGTCGTTTTAATACTGGGGCAACTTACAGTCATTGCTGTCTAAGTCTTGAATTGCAGTCCTCAACACATATGGGAGCTTATTTGTGGCTATTCCTGTTGTCACTTAAATTGAGTTATGTGCATCACTGAAAATGTCATCCAAAAGATTACTTTGATTCAGAACTGAAACAATGTTATTTTGGACTCAGAAAGACATGGAGACAGAGCATTGGGGCATGTATTTGATATTATTGAAGCAAATATTCATCATAGGAGGAATGAGCACAATTTTATCATTTCTTTCCAAAATCAGCCAAAAGCTTTAATGAGATCCAACAATATAAAATGTACATATAGTTATTCCTGAGACATTTTCCAAAAAGATTGGCTATGACAAAGCAGGCAATGCAACTGCAATCAAAGGAAATTACCGTATACCTCTGCAGATAATGGACTTTCAAAGCAGTGAGAAGTTGGTGTAGCTAATTCAGCTGTAGCACAGGATTCTTTTCAAATATTTGGCGTCCACTTGTCAGAAACTTGCAGCTAATTGAACAATTGCACGTTAACTTCCAAGAAAATTATAATTTGGTTTAATAAATATAATTTTAATCAAATCAAATAAAACAGTACATCTTGAACCTGTTCTACAATGACTATCTATTTGCTCTTTCATTTTGAGTCATAGGCAAGGCTCAAAGTAATTTTTTTTTGCTTTTTGGGTCACACCCGGCAATGCTCAGGGGGTTTCTCCTGGCTCTGCACTCAGGAATTACTCCTGGCGGTGCTCGGGGACCATATGGGATGCCGGGATCGAACCTGGGCCAGCTGGGCCGGCCGCGGCAAGGCAAACACCCTACCTGCTGGGCTATCCTCCAACCCCCAAAGTAATATTTTTGAGTATGTTTATATTTAAGCTCTGGGTTCAAGACACAGCAATGCATCACTATCAGGGTTGTCCCTGATAGTGTCTCCTGAACTACCAGGGGGCCCAAATACCTAGCTGTAAGCGGACCTTATAGAGTCTTGCTCTCTCTGTGCATTTAAAAATATAAGCTGCCAATTAATTTATGACATAATACTGTCTGTACGCTTTTGTTTTTAAGAATGTTGAATATTCTCAGACATACAGTTCTAAGGGCTACATGGTGACATATAAGCTATTGTATATTTGTGTGTATACATATATATGTATGTATAGCACTTATGCACACATACACATACATTAATGAGTATATAGACAGATGAAGAATGACCCAGCTTAAGTGTGGTGGGGATTTGCTATCTCTCTGGTTCCCTGGGAATCTTACTTTATATGTTTTGCTTTTTTTGGATCACACCCAGCTATGCTCAGGGGGTTACCCCTGGCTTTACACAGAGGATACCTTCTGGCTGTGCTCCTGCAGTGCTTGGAGGATCATATGTGATGCTAGGGATCGAACCTGAGTCGCTGAGTGCAAGGCAAACACATTATTCACTGTACTATCACTCTGGTTCAGCCCTGGGAATCTTAACAAAAGTAAAAACTTCAATTTTCTTTTATGAAGATCTATTTAATACTTTATTTATTTATTTATTTATTTATTTTTTGCTTTTTGGGTCACACCCGGCGTTGCTTAGGGGTTATTCATGGCTCTGCACTCAGGAATTACTCCTGGTGGTGCTTGGGGACCATATGGGATGCCGGAATTGAACCCGGGCCGGCACAGGCCGGTTGCGTGCAAGGCCAACACCCTACCCACTGGGCTATCGCTCCGGCCCTATTTAAGACTTTAAAAAATAAGTTTACTAAAACTGTACCTTAGTATTTCTGCAAGTATGAGCAGACAATTGCAAATTCATGATTTTCAGTAACTAATCATTTAAGCACTGTTTGAAAAAGGACTAGGGCAGTTGTTCACTATTTGCATCTGCTGATAAAATTGTTAAAATGGCAGCAAAAATCACCAAATAAGAGTCAAGAGTTTAGATGAAAATGTTGAAAAAACATAGAGATGCTACTAGACTACTAAGAAATATGGAGATTTCACCAAGTATTAACAATATACTTATTACCAAGGGTATTGGTTTTGAAACATGGTCATGATAACTTATTTCAAAAAAAGACTGAAGGAATCACTATCACTATAACTATCCTCCCGTTGATCATCTATTTGCTAGAGCGGGCACCAGTAATATCTCCATATGTCCTGTCTCATGCTAGTAGAGCCCAAGGGCATCTATTCGCTCCAGGAACATAAAGAGCCTCAAACCATTATATTAGGTCATGGGAATAAACTAATATAATTGTTACTGGTGGCATATCAAATACGACTCAAGCAGCTTGCCAGGCTTGCCGGGGGGGCCTTGTAGTCACCTCTAAATATAGCATTTATAGATAAACCGCGGGACTGCAAGCGGCCACACGAGACGGGCTGTGATAGGCTGTCGCTGGGTGGAGTTCTGACTAGAGGGATTGGGGTTTCCCTGCGCAGGTTCGAATCCTGCCAACTACGACACCTTTTCCTTTCCCAAACACACCTTCTGACTTATCAGGCTGCTTTGCGCACCACCCTAGGCAACATCTTCCCCAACCAGCTACATGCCAATTATCCCTAGTGCTTTGGGAACCCTTCCTCACACTCTACTGAAGAAATATTTATCTTAAAAGTTTCACGAATATGGGGTCAGAGCAATAGTCCTGCAGGGAGGGCATTTGTCTTGCACGTTGCCGACCCAAGTTCAAATCCCCACTCCAAGTCCACACTTGGCCCCAAATGGAAGCAACCCATGGAGCTGACCTTCGATAGTTGGTAAGGGGCTCAGTCAGCCCCTGGCTGAGTCCAAAATTGCTCCAAGGGTTTGCTCACACGTGCAGGAAAGGGGCCAAGCTGATTGGACTTGGAGTGGGGATTTGGACTCCTCCGCCCTTTTCCTCCATCTCTAGGCCAGCTACCCTGGAAGAGAGACATGCCAGACCCACAGCTCCATCGGTGCACGGTTCTGCAGCCGTGCGACAGTCTTAGATAGTACTAGATGTTCAGATTAAGTCCTTCCCAGGATCTTTCACATTTATACACTGTATACAGTACTAGGTAGGTTCTAGTTGTGACCCGTCATCCCAGTGAGCCTAGCAGGAAGCCAGAGCAACCTTCACACCATGAGCTGTTATTTTCAAAATCCAGACTCCACAGCTCCTCAGAGCTCCACCCAAAAGAAAACCTGTTCTTTCCCCTTTGAGTTTCATCAGTGAATGCTCGACATGAGAGCCTTCTACTGAGAGTATACCACCTAAACGGCAGAGCCTGGCAAGCTACTTGTGTTTTATTTGATATGAGAAACACTAATAATTATCGACCTCATTTCCATGACCTGAAGAAATGGTTTGAGGCTTTTCCTTTCCTGGAGTAAGCAGATGCCCCTGGGGTACACTTGCTTGCAACAGGACGTATGGAGATGTTACTGGTGCCTGCTCGAGTAAGTCGATGAACAACAGGAAGACAAGTGATACAAGTGACAAGTGAACAGCACATCAGTAAGTTCTTATACAAGGGCTTAATAGCTCCATGGTAAGACTTCCATGAACAGTCTTTCCTAACTTTCTACTAAGAAAATATTTCTTAATCATTTTCAGTAAATTAGGTATAACAAGCATTGTAAAATAAGTTATTGAGGGTCTTCCATAGGGGCAGTCTTTAGCAGTGGCTGGGAAAGTTGGAAGTAATGGTTAGAAGTTGCAATGATGGTGGGACAGTTTAAATATTGAATGTCCGTAATAAATTAAACTATTTTGTTAAATAATTGAGTAGAACATTTTTTATTACTGGTTTTGGCATATTGACTATGCATCGGACAGCTTGCCAGGCTCTGCCGGGCGGGCGGTGTACTCTTAGTAGCTTGCTGGGCTAAGCACTGCCAGGAGTCAGCACCACCCTTGAGAACATCATGCGACAATTAGAATGGGAAGGAGTGGGAGTGAAGATAGACTGGTCGGCAACTACACCACCTCCACTTTGCTTATGACATCGTTCTAATAACACCAAACATTAGACAAGTGGCACAAATTCTGGATAACTTTGACCAAGGAATGTGGAAAAATAGGTCTACAGCTGAATCTCAACAAAACTATGTTCATGAAAAATGAACTAGTTCCAAAGGCCCCATTCACTCTCAATGGAACAAACATCTCTGAATGCAGCAATTATGTGTACCTAGGTAGAGAAGTCAGCATGATGAACAACCTAAAACCTGAGCTGTGCAGCAGGAAGAGAGCAGCATGAAATGCTTTCAAAAACATCGAAGAAATAGCTAAAAAAGACAAAAAAACCTCCAGCTCCGGGCACATCTCTTCAACTCCACCATTCTCCCTGCATTAACATACGCCTCAGAGACCTGGGCCCTATGAAAGCAGGATGAGAATGCTATTCGGGTCTCCCAAAGGAGGAATCGAAAGAGCTATGCTTGGAATATCACGCCTCACCCAAGTGAAAGAAGGAATCCGGAGTTCTGACCTCCATCGCTGTTCCAGAGTCTGGGACGCTGTCTCATTTTCCAAGGCATCAAAAATCAGATGGGCTGGACATGTAATGATTTGGAGACAACCGCTGGATTAGAGCCATTACGGACTGGATCCCATGGGATGTCAAAAGATCACGTGGCGCCCACCTACAAGATGGTCAGACTTCTTCTTCAAGACCCTGAACGAATGGTTTGAGGCTCTTTGTATTCATGAAGCAACCAGATGTCATTGGGCTACACTGGCATGTGATAGGGTCAAATGGAGATGTTACTGGTGCCCACTAGAGCAAAACGATGAGTAACGGAATGTCAAGTGAAGTGATCAAGTGAATTGAGTAGAATCCCATTCAGGTCAATACGTTCAAGAAATGAAAGCAATAATACAGGTGGTCCAATTTGCAAGTAACAACTCAGTAAAAAGGTCACGACTTGCAATAAGCAATATAAACTAGGTTAGTTAGTGCTTGCTAGTGGAGCAGATTTGGGGGGGTAGCTGGGAAACTAGGGTCTTTGGTAGTGGTAAGAGCACATTGGTGGTGCGACTGGTATTGGAATATTCAATACTTGAAACAACTGTATTGTTGTAAATCACAGTGTTTAAATAAAGTTTTTAACTAAATGAAATTTCATTTTATTAAAGCACCATGAATTACAAAGTTATTTATAGTTGGTATTTTTACATACAATATTAACAACTGTATTGTTGTAAATCACAGTGTTTAAATAAAGTTTTTAACTAAATGAAATTTCATTTTATTAAAGCACCATGAATTACAAAGTTATTTATAGTTGGTATTTTTACATACAATATTCCACCACCAACTCTGCTACCAGTATTAACTTCCCTCCACCAGTGTTCCCAGGTTCTTTCTCCTACACCCCTACTCCCACCCCAACTTCAGCTTGCCATCTTGACAGGTAAAGTTTGGGTCTTGTGATTTCAGTGTTTCTGACTCTGTTGTTTGGGTATTTAGTCCTATCATTTCTTAATGCTACCACTGTACATGAATCCCCTTGACGCCTGCCCCATTTGTTTCTCATCTACTTTTCTCCCCTTCCCCCTTCATTGTATTTCTTTCCTTTTCCTCCCAATACTCTGGGTCCCAGGATGATTTAGGCATTCCCTTTAAGTTATTGTATTTCCTCATCCAATTACTCTAAATACCACATACACATGATATCATTCTGTTTGTCCTTTATCTGGCTTACTTCATTTAACATGGTATCTTCCATTTCCCTCCATGTTGTAACAAATTGCAAATGCATAATTTCATCATTCCGTACAGCTGTGTAGCATGCCATTGTGTATATATATACCACATCTTCATGATCCACTGATTTATTGTTGGACATCTAGGTTGATTCCAAATCTTAGCTATTGTTCTGACTGCTACAATGAATAGTGCTTTGCATACATCATTTTGAATAAATGTTTTTCTGTCCTGAGGGTAGATACCTGAAAAAAATTATTGGGTCATAGGGTAGCTTAACTTTAAGTGTATTGAAAACTCTCCATACTGTTTTCCATAGAGGTTGAACAGACTGCATTCCCACCAGCAGTGGATGGGAGTTCCTTTTATGAGATCAGCATAAAATTTCAAATACATAGGTTAAATATTTTTTCTCTGAGGTAGTAGAAACCTAATCTGAGATAGATTGATAGATAGGTAGATAGATAGATGATAGATAGATAGATGATAGATAGATAGATAGACAAATAGATGATAGATAGATAGATAGATAGATAGATAGATAGATAGATAGATAGATAGATAGATAGACAAATAGATAGAGATAGATAGATAGATAGATAGATAGATAGATAGATAGATAGATAGATAGATAGATAGATAGATAGATGATGGAAGATGGATGGATGGATAGATAGATTGGTGGATAGTAGGAGGAAGAGTGGTGGAGTGAGGTGGATGTAGAGGATGGATAGATGGAGTGGGATAGATGGATAGATGGATAGATAGATAGATAGATAGATAGATAGATAGATAGATAGATAGATAGATAGATAGATAGATAGATAGATAGATAGATAGATGGATAGATGGATGGATGGATGTGGTGGTGGTGGATGGTGTGGTGGATGGATGGATGGATAGATAGATAGATAGATAGATAGATAGATAGATAGATAGATAGATAGATAGATAGATAGATAGATAGATAGATAGATAGATAGATAGATAGATGATAGATAGATAGATAGATAGATAGATAGATAGATAGATAGATAGATAGATAGATAGATAGATAGATAGATAGATAGATAGATAGATAGATAGATGATAGATCAGGCACTGCTTTTTTGCCTTTCTTACTGCTGCGTATTAAGGGTTCTTTTGGGGTCAGGAAAATAAACATTTTTATTACTGGTTTTGGCATATCGAACATGCATCGGACAGCTTGCCAGGCTCTGCCGTTCGGGCGCTATACTCTGATTACCTTGTGGGGTTCTCTCAGAGGAGTGTGTAGAATATTTACGGTAATTTGGAGGTAAATCGTGAAGATCACTGCCAGCAAGGTGTGGGGGTTTCTATGGGTTCTTCTGAGGCTCTATCGGGATGGTGGACTCAGGTTGGATGTCGCTCTCATGGTCCGTGGAATGCAGAGGGTTCAACGGGAAAGCTGGTATCTGCTCTGCCAGGTGTATCTGCGTCTGTGGCTCAAGCATTCCTTGGCTTGAAATACTCTCCTCTGAAGGGCGGGTCTCTGAAGGGTGGATCCTTGTAGGCTGGGTTTCTGACAAGCCGGACTGGAGACTGACCACACGGCTGGGACCAGTGATCAGCTGGCCAAACGTCAAGTTGCCGAAAAGTTAGCAAGCCGAGGAAACCTCCAAGCTCCGCCTCGAATGCACCAGAAAGCTGCTGCTCTAGGGCAGGGTAGGTCTAGGGAAGAGTTCAGGGCCTTTCACTCCAACCAGAAGACTTTCGCTGCCCCGGAAACATGGGAGTTCCATCTGTATATATTACATTATTGTCATGTTATATATATGACACTTTTCAGCATTCTAATCATTAAAAATATATAGTTTTTAAGTTTTAGGTATGTTCATATTGAGGTACCAGTATTTGAGTTTTCAGAGGACAATTGAAAAAAATTTTGAGTATAATATTGTGGGAGATGAATTGGTGGCAAGACAAAAGATAAACTAAATATTTTAATTGAGTTGTGGTAGAGCCAGAATTAGAATTGGAGCTTCGGAGAGTCAATTAAAATAAAGTTTGAAATAGGAGGATTATTTGAGGGGAATATAAATGAGTTCCTGTGTAGACATGCTATATTTGGTATGTATATGAGACACCTGTGTGAAGCCCTCCAGTACTGAACAAATGAAAATATGCTTTGGAGCTCAGGGAAGACCCTGGAGCTACAGTCATTAGCCTTGTTGAAATGTATGCACTAAAGCAACATGAAAAAAAAAAGAATCAAGTCCAGAGTCTTGATGAGATTCAGCTTTTAAGA
Organism: Cryptotis parvus; assembly: GCA_021461705.1. Classification (NCBI taxonomy): domain Eukaryota; kingdom Metazoa; phylum Chordata; class Mammalia; order Eulipotyphla; family Soricidae; genus Cryptotis; species Cryptotis parvus. Next base: position 76,209 of record JAJIBD010006917.1, on the reverse strand, counting down.
ATTTGCTAAGAATAAAAGATTTACTTAAGGACACCATTATATCAAAGATAAGAACTGTTGGAATTTAACATGTAAATATAAACTAAGGAAAATATTTCAAGTAGTAAAAGCATTTAACATCATCAACTGCGAAATACAAATAGAATGATGCTTGTAAAATGCTTTTATTGAATTTAACAATTAGGTTGTCATTGGTAACTATTTGGGAAATATTCACAGGCTACTTCTGGGAGAGAGAGTGGGGCAGTGCTGCTACTGGCTCTCCCTGTGCCCAGCCGCTCACAAGGAGCCCAGGAGAGATGGCGGGTTCTAGCCCTGGCCCGCCAGCCCAGCAGAGCCTTGCAACAAGCCAGACGACCCCCACTCCATGAGGGCCTCCATTTTCCACATCCGGACTTCTCTCTCGTCAGAACTCCACCCAGCAGACCAGCCTATCACAGTCTGGCTCATCGAAATCCACCCTGCTGCAGTCTTTTTTAATCCGGCCCAGGTATGCTGATCCAGAGACAGACGTGGTGCAGAGCTGCTACTTGCTCTCCCTGTGCTCAGCCGCTCACAAGGAGCCCAGGAGAGATGGCGGGTTCTAGCCCTGGCCTGCCAGCCCAGCAGAGCCTTGCAACAAGCCAGACGACCCCCCACTCCATGAGGGGCCTCCATTTTCCACATCCGGACTTCTCTCGTCAGAACTCCACCCAGCAGACCAGTCTATCACAGTTCGACTTGCAGCCGCAAGCGGCCGCGGTTCATCATTAAATGCTAGACTTAGAGATGACTGCAAGAGTATGCTACCTACACGGCAGAGCCTGGCAAGCTACCCGTGTTGTATTTGATATGCCAAATACCAGTAACAATTATAGACCTCATTCCGAATGGATTGTGGCTCTTTATGTTCCTGGAGCAAGCAGATGCCCTTGGGCTCTACTAGCATGAGACAGGACATATGGAGATGTTACTGGGGCCCGCTCGAGCAAATCGATGAACAACGGGAAGACAGTGATACAGTGATACAGTGACTTCTGGGAGAAATTATGAGCAAAAGTGACTTAATAGTGGGTAAAAAAGCAATAGCAATAATAATAATATGAAGCAATAAGACTAATAGAAATTATTTAAGAACAAATGCTGCAGTTCAAGACATTGTTCCTAGTATATAATATTGTGTTCCTGTTTTGGTATATAGAATACCAAAAATTATATATATCCATACACCCAAAGCATCAAATAAATGCTTTTGGTGAATTTTACAAGCATCATTCTATTTGTATTTCGCAGTTGATGATGTTAAATGCTTTTACTACTTGAAATATTTTTGAAAATAAATAAAAGCATTTATTTGATGCTTTGGGTGTATGGTGAACCCTCTCCAGCAATCTAAGTTCCTGCCCCACGTCAGGACTCCTCCCCCTTATTTGACCATGGGAGCAAGTGCTTGGGGCCACTGGCGTGACGCATTGGGTGCAGTGCTGGGGGTTCAAATGCAATGCCTCAAGGTCACATCGCGGCCCAGACACAACCTTTAGGTCTCAAAATGTCATCGTCTGTGCCCTCCTTACCTGATGAAGAGTATGCATGGCCGGTTTACAGCGATCTCCCAGTGTGGACACTGATGGCTGGAGTGGTTTCTGGATAGAGCACGGAGCTGCCAACCCCGGAACTAGGCCCACATCCGCTGCCCCTGTTGGCCTCACTGGGGTATGGTGAGTGTATCAGTTTACACCCCAGGAGAGAATGACAAATTGTAAGTCGCCATCTGATAATGGTGCAGTAACCAGAATATATAAAGAACTCATAATGGGATGCCAGGGACTGAACCTGGGTCAGCCATGTGAAAGGCAAACACCTCACCCACTGTACTATGCATCCGACCTCAAAACAGCAATATATATATTGCATATATATTGCATATACATTGCATATACATTGCCTCCCCTACTCCATGGGGCCCGCCATTTTCCACGTCCGGACTTCCCTTTCGTCACAACTCCACCCAGCAGACCAGACTATCACAGTCCAGCTCGCGCGGTTCATCAATAAATGCTTAGAGGTGACTATTTAGAGGTGACTAAAACAGTATGCCACCCACACGGCAAGCCTGGCAAGCTGCTCGTGTAGTATTTGATATGCCAAATACCAGTAACATTTATATTAGGTCATTCCCGTGACTTAATATAATGATTTGAGGCTCTCTCTGTTCCTGGAGCAAGCAGATGCCTTTGGGTTCTACTAGCGCATGAGATAGGACATATGGAGATATTACTGGTGCCCGCTCTAGCAAATAGATGATTAACAGGAAGATAGTGATAGTGATATATCCTTGACAAAGAATAACTGGAAACTGGTTTAGTTTTTAAAAAAATTGATCAGAAGTGATGGAAAGGAGATAAGAATTTAATGAGGTAGTCATTTGGGCACAAGTTTGACTGTATATGTGTATGGCAGGGTGGTAGGGGATTGAGAACATGAAGTAGAGGTTGGGTAACAGTTTTTAGTTTTATAAATTAAAATGAATGTATTTATTTTGTGTAGGTCCCATACCTGGGGATAATCAGAGTTTACTCCCAAATTGCTCCTGGGACACTGGATTGCCTTCAGGTTTACTCCAGGATTACTCCTGGTTTATTCCAGGGAGCACTCCTGCAACTTGTCAGAAGATTATATGTGGTGACAGGGGAAGAACCAGAGTTGGTCCCATGCAGGGCCTTCTTGACCCTTGGTTATATCTTTGACCCAACCAAAATTATTTTCGGGAAGAAAAGCAAATTCAATCAAATGCAGAAAAGAGGCTATGTAGTGAAATGAGATCAGCATAAAATTCCAACTACATAGGTTTAAATATTTTTTCTCTGAGAGTAATAGAAACATAATCTCAGAGATAGAGGAGAAAGAAATGAAGAAAGTGTAGCATCATAAAATGATAAATGGTCATAACAGAGAACATATGGAATGTTTGACTCTTGCACATCTTTTCTAACACTCATGGGATATGACTAGGAACTGAGAGATGACCGGAGAAGTATAAAATTTTATAACAAATGTCTCAAGAAATTGGAAGAGAACTATAATATTATGAAATGTACTGGTTTTAATTTGATGTTTATTTCATTCGTTCTCAGTGAAGAGTGTCATCTAATTCAGCCTCTGTGGAGTGCAGTGTGGCACTTTCTCAAAAAAGTAAGAAAAAAACTCTTATATGCTCTATGATTCCCTTTTTTGGTATCTACCCACATCACACAAAACTTTCTATCATACATTGATAGAATGTATGCACACTCAGGTTCATTGAAGTGCTTATTAAAATTAAGACCCAGGAAATGAAAACAACCCATATATTCTATTATGGAGGAATGGATCAAGAACTTTTTTTATATCTATATATCTCTATATATATTATCATCACTTGTCACTTGTCTTCCTATTGTTCATCAATGTGTTTGAGTGGGCACCAGTACTATTTCCATTTGTTGGGAATGAGGTCCATTATTGTTACTGTTTTGGCATATTGAATACCCCACGGGTAGCTTGCTAGGCTCTACCGTGGCACTGGATTGATCTCAGTGGGCCCAGTCTTTTCTATCTCAGACCATCAACCATCCAGGGCCCACGGGAAAAGCCCTGGGGGTGTAGACAACCTGTCTCCTGTCTGCCACCGTCCAACGCAGTTGGGCACCACAGACACACCTGCAACACCTCCTAGGGGCAGGCTATATTATCATATCGTGTATATATGTATATATGTATATATATATATATATATATATATATAATATCAGAATCAGGGATGCTGTCTCATTTGCCAAGGCATCGAAAATCAGATGAGCTGGACATGTAATACGATTTGGAGACCACTGCTGGACTAGAGTTGTTACAGACTGGATTCCACGGGATGTCAAAAGATTACTTGGCCACCCACCTACAAGATGGTCAGACTTCCTTGTCAAGACCCTGAAGGAGCAGTTTGAGGCTCTTCATATTCCTGAATCAACCAGATGCCATTAGGCTATATTGGCACGTGATAGGGTCCAATGGAAATGTTACTGGTGCCCGCTCGAGCAAATCGATGAATAACAGGATTCAAGTGATCAAGTGATAATATATAATATATATAATATATACAATATCAGACACTGCTTGTTTGCCTTTCTTACTGCTGCCATATTAAGGGCTCTTTCGGGGTTAGGAAAATAAACATTTCTGTTACTGGATTTGGCATATTGAACACGCATCGGACAGCTTGCCAGGCTCTGCCATGCGGGTGCTATATTCTCATTAATTTGTGGGCCTCTCAGAGGGGTGGGTAGAATATTTCTGGTAATTTGGAGGTAAATCGCTGCCGCTCTGCGGTCGAGCAATGGGGAAATCTGGTTTCTGCTCTGCCGGGTGTACCTGTGTCTTAGGCTCAAGCATTCCCTGGGCTTGAAATACTCTCCTCTGAAGGGGCGGGTCTCTGCATGGTGGGTCCTTGTAGGCTGGGTTTCTGACAAGCCAGGCTGGAGACTGGTTTAATCTGCTGGGTGGAGATCTTACCTGCTGCAGAGTGTGGATTGTGAAGATCGCTGCCAGCAAGGTGTGGGGGGTCTAGTCTAACCGCCGGACTAGAGCCATTACCGACTGGATCCCACGGGATGTCAAAAGATCACATGGCCGCCCACCTACAAGATGGTCAGACTTCCTTGTTAAGACCCTGAAGGAACGGTTTGAGGCTCTTCATATTCTTGAATCAACCAGATGCCATTGGGCTACATTGGCACGTGATAGGGTCCAATGGAAATGTTACTGGCGCCCGCTCGAGCAAATCGATGAATAACGGGATTCAAGTGATCAATATATACAATATATACAATCACTGTACCACTGTCTTCCTGTTCATCATAGATTTGCTCGAGCGGGCCCCAGTAACATCTCCATATGTCCTGTCTCATGCTAGTTAAGGCTATGCATTTGCAGTATAGGAGTTAATTAACTATGACATATTTGCTCCTGGTATTCCATCATATTTCCTAACTTAAAACTTCAGTTGCCCTTAGATTAACTGTTTCTTTACACCCCAAAAAGAAGGGTCCTGTCGCATGACTTGGATGGACTAGGGCAAGCTATGAGTAAGGTACCTTGGCCTTGACATGGGATGGACTAAGTGTCATAAGCAAGATAATAAGCTAAGAGTATGGTTATGGAACAAACTGTCCTGACCCAAAGATATAAAACATGGAATATATGGTGAGATGTCCCCAGGAAAAGCCACCCTTTATAAATGCCTGTGTCTCTTATTGTGTTTATATGAAATGACTAGAAATACTATTAAGATGATTGTTTGCCAGCTAAGGAAAAGAGAAAACAACATGCCAGTATTCTGTCTGCCTCTGTCTGGGCAGGGGATTAGTTCCAGGTTAGTTCCAGGGCAGGTTTCTATCTCTTGGGGAGTTCCTTGGTCGATTGCACCTTCTCACTGCTTCTGATCAAGGTTCTTCACTCACAGTTCACTCACCTCTTGCTTCTCCCAACCCCCAACGTTTTGGGAGGATTTAAAGAGCAGACTTGAATAAAGTTCTAGAGCCTTGAACTATCAGGGAGCCTGTGGTGCTGTTCCTTTGTTCATCAGTGTGTGTGTGTGTGTGTGTGTGTGTGTGTGTGTGTGTGTGTGTAGGGGGGTGGGCTAGGTGGGATAATCTTAGGCTATGAGTTTTTCAGGGGCCCTTGCTAAGTCCCAGTATATGTTGGAGGACCCTGCTGAACCCCCAAAGTGAACATTAAGATATATTCTTTACTTCTGTTAACATTATTGTGTATTCATTTCACGAACTGTTACCACATCTTCAACAACTATTTTCTTAACCTTCAACTTCACTCTATCTGCATTCCTTGTTTGTAAAATTAAGACTATGCGAAAACAATTTCTCTAGGACATAGGATAATCGATATGCCCTTCTTTTTTGAGAGAAACACATAGAACATCTCTATTTCAGAATTTTGTATTTGACTTGTATAAAGTTCTTATATGTAAGCAAGGATTCTTTATACGAATCGGCTGAAGGGTAGAACTACACTAAATGGTGTCAGCTTAGTAGAAAAAACCAGGGTTTATTTATCATGGTTTATAATAAGGTATGTATCTAAGTAAAGAAGGAGAGGGGGGGAGAGTGGCAAAAAAAAAAAACCAGCAGAGAGACAGATTACATACATTATCACCCTGAAGTCAGTAGGGAAGGCTGCTAAATGCTCTTACAACTGTAATAGCCTATCTCATGTTAATTCTTGCCTGAAGCTTCCTGACACTTCTTGTTCAGAGATAATGGGGACAAAACTACTCCCTTTTTTTCCCTGGTAGAATAGCAGATTTTTTTTCCAAAGGATGTCAGATAAATTAAGCGGTCTTTGCAAGCTGCAGTACAAAAGGCTTTTGCTTTGTGGAAATTCCCAGTAATAACATGCAAGAATTATTACCCTTGATACTTAGTAGATTTTTAATGGCTAGCAATAATCGTTTTGATTGAATATTGACTTATAATAGGCTTGTAAAGGAATTCAAGCACCCTTAACTGCTTTTAACCTTAGTTTCATGTGCCTCAGGAAAATTTTGAAACAATAGATCTTGTAGTCATTAGCAAGGAATGTTTCATAAAAAAATATTAAAGTAAATACTTCTAAACTGAGGTCACTTAACATTAGCTTTTGTTATTAATTTTTAATAAACCAAAATATTCATACCCTTCTTTAAAAGAGGAAATTATTTCATGGCAAGTTACAATTTAATCTCCTTGTACATTCTGTGGTCTCTTCTGTAATAATATCATTATTTTATAATTATTGGCATAAAAATCAACCAAGAATTTATGTTCTTAGTGCCTCATTTACATACTCCTGATTTCTTTACTCAGTTGAAGGAAAAGAATGGGTGTTTATCTGCAGAAAATATATTGTTTGAAATATTGGAAAGCAAAGTTGTTTTAATATTTTGTATGATATTTATCTCTCCTCTGTGAGAATGCTCATAGTCTACACTGTTTTACTGGACCTTGAGAGTAAGAAAGAAATACTCAAGAGGCTAATCTACTGGAAAATATGTGAAGCAACTCCTCTCTGAGACGATAGAATCCACTAACACTTAGCTTTCACCACATGAAGGACTGTAAGAAAGCAGGTTTGAGGCTCGATTGGACTCTGAAGAATTATGAAAAATTATTTCTTGTTTTATCACTTCCTATCCATCAGAGAGGGATAGAGCCAGTAAGTGAGAAACACACTAGTTGAGACCCCAGAGTGTTGCTGCCCAAAAGGACACCCCGGCAAAGGTGGTTATAAATCAGAAGGTCTGCCTCTAGCTATTTCTTTTCTCCTTTGAAGCCACTCATGGTAAAAATTAGATTCTTCAGAGTTCCATGGAATTCCCATTGTTAGCAGGTTTTTTTTTAAAGCCACTGCACTGCACTTGCTATTTTCCTTTATGTAGTTCAGTCTATTTTTAGTTTTTATTGATGATTTTTTTTAGATGAAGGGCATTGAGTTGTTAATGCCTTTATAACTTGGCACAAGTCAATTGCCTTCTTGAATCTATAGCATCTCATCATTGCATAAGCTCTTCTGGGGGTCAGGGAAATAATAGGCCTTTAATAATTACTAAATTAGTAAAGAGATGTTCATATATTCCTGTGTTTAAATCTGAACGTTTTGTTGAAGCAATACTTAAAACTAATCAATTAAAATCAATTGGTCATAGCTATAGGGTATATTTCTTTACTTATATGTATGAGTATTATACAATTAATGGTATAATTAATGGTGATGATATCTAATCAATAGAACATGTAGTTGAGTGGTTTCCTAGTATGGAGGTGGAGTTTTTCTAGTCCCTTATGATCAGAAGGGGCATTTATGATACTGATTCTAAGGTTGACAGGAGAGACTTTCACCTTAAAATATAACCAATGAAGTAGGGTATAAATCAAGCATATGACTTTAGACTAATAGCATCATAATCATAAGCAGGCATTTAAACATAATAATAATTCCAGGTTATTCTTAAAAGTTATATTAATGAGTGATCATCTTTTAATGTTTATCCCTTAGTAGGCTTGATTGCCCTGTCCTCTGTATTGTCTTTTCCCTACCATGCTCTAACTATCTTGGGGCTATAAGCCTCCCTGCTCCCCATCACACACCCCCTACAATGATGTCTCAGGCCAGACTCTTGCTGACACCTGCACTAATAGCAGGGTAGATTATCTACTGTTCTTAATTATCTCTCCCACAGCTCGCCTCCATTAGCTTGGATAATTGACTGTATGTATAACACTCATAAGCAGAACAATGTGCTATAGAAAAAAATCTAAGGGAAGAGAGAAAACGAATCTTTAGTTTCTATAAGATTAACTGTATTTGTGTTAGTCTTGTAACATCTGGAGTGTAGGGAGGAGCATCTGCTTTTCTTTTGTTGGGATTGTCATTAACAATTCAGAATGCGATTTTTCAAGGGGCAGGAGAAATCAGTGCTTATACTTTTCATTGAAAAGGTAGCCAAGAAAGAATGTTTCAGTTAAGGAAAGTTGTCTTCTCATGAACAAGAGGACTGGTAGCAGCGAATGATGAGAAACGGCTGAGGAAGAATAGTAAGTAAGGCTGTTACACAAGGCTGAGAGAAGGTGAAGGCAAAATGCCAATGGAAAGGGGTTACAATAAGCAAGGGGTTACCTTAAGCAAGAAAGACATCACTTTTATATTCTTTGAGTCAATTAGTAGGTATTGTTCTTGCAGTTTGGCTCCTATAAAATAGGTACTGATTCCAATTGTATAGCTAGTAAACATACATGATAATAGATTTAGCAACTGTCCCTTTTTACAAATGAAATGGGGATTTTATCAAATACACTTGAATGCTTGAGATTGCACTGTGATACATAATACTCTTTGTACCATTGGACTATATGGAAAAAAATCCTAGATTTAAGCTGAATTACTTAAAATCCATCAAGAACAGCAGCAACAAAGAAAGAGAAAAGCGATTACTTCAAAAGTATAATGTAAATAGTGACTATACATAGGGACAGTGAAATAAAAACAAATTACATGCTTTAGTTGCCAATTCCTTAAATGACAGAATTCCTGGAATACTTAGACTAAAACACGTTTAAAGAATTGCTCAGGTGGGGGGCTGGAGCAATAGTACAGCGGGTAGGGCGTTTGCCTTGCATGCGGCCAACCCGGGTTCAATCCCTGGCATCTCATATGGTCCCCTGAGCACTGCCAGGAGTAGTTCCTGAGGGAAGAGCCAGAAGCAACCCTGAGCATCGCCGGGTGTGACCCAAAAAAGGAAAAAAAATGCTCAGGTAGAATAGCTTTCCATTATGTTATCACTTTTATGTTGATTATAGTGCAAACATTTAATTTTTTATATTTTCAAATTAATTTTTATAATGAAGTTTTAGGTTACAAATAAACTTCTCCTTCATGAGCCTCTTAATGGGCCTACTAAGATTTCTTGGTGTGCTATTATGATTGAAATCGGGCAGGGGGAGATGGAGTACTTTGCTCTTCATACTTCTCATGAGATTGATTTCACCAACATGTACAAAAAAGTTGTACTCTGAAGTGATAGTTGAGTAAACTGGTGTGAGATAGAGTTGCTTGAAGCTTTTTCTAAAAATTCAAATTTCGTCTTGCTTTGTTTGCTTCTCATGCTGGTAGAAGCATTTGAATCTGAAAGGTTTTCATTTGTGTTTCTGCTGACTTGCACATTTCATACAATAGGCTTGTTATTAAGGGCCCTGATCATGGTCAGTGCAATTTGCAGCGTTAGCTAATTTTTGAAACTAGTAGGGAATTCGAAATTAATTACAGACTATTTTGGGTTCATTAGTGTTCGTGGAGGATTTTATGCCTGTTTGTTTGCATTTAATTGAGAAGAAGGGACAAATGCTGCTTTCTATTGGATGAGGAAATAAAGCAATGCTGTCTTCAATAGGAACTGATGACAGTCAGTGGCAAAGCAACAAAATCCACTGATTGGTGATGGAGAAGGAAAGCATCTATCTTTTCTGTTGTTTGTACATCCCAAACGGAATAAGTGGGACAATGCTAAAATAATTAAGTGGCAATGGCAAAAAAAACATATTGCAAACTTTGCAATTTCATGCATATTTACCAAAGGGGATTAAAGTTCTAAGCATTCCCTATAATCAAACAATTTATTAGGTTTGTTAGGTTAACTGCTTACAGCTAAACAACTTGTGGCTTAATTGCTTCTCATACTAGAGTGGAGTTAGAAATGTCTTTCTGCCCCTTATCCCCCAAAGCAGGAAACCCCGCCTCAGGCATTGCAAGTGCCATACAGGAAACAGTAGGTAGCATAATTCAGCCATGTCAAATTAATGTTGCTATCCTGGGAACATAGATAGCATAATGAAGGAAGAATAAGGACATTTAGGAGAGAGAGTCCTTCAGGAGGACATCTTCTGCTTTTATTTATGGGAAGGATATCATGATTTATTTCCCACTGAAGCACATCTAGATTATTTTTCATGATGTTCTAGAAATAAATATTGAGGGAATAGATTTTCAGTGTAGATTTATTCTCAATTCTTCATTTTAATAATGGGCTGATAGTAGCTATCTAATCTAATTGAGTGGGGGTGGGACATGCTGTATAACTTGAACAAGGAAATATTGAATTGAATGTCTTCTTTTTGGGCAGTAGTGGAGTTCAAGATATAAATCTTATAAATCTAGTCAATGACTGCTCTTTGCTCCTGTGGCTTAAAGTCATCCTCCTTTGGTTAGGAGATAGATTATCAGCTGAGCAAAGTAGCAGGTTTGAATTCACAATGACAGATAATGGGCTGAACAAAAGTGCATTCTAAACTTGGTTGAACAGCCAGCCTCACTAACTTGAAACATTAAAAAAATACAGTGGATCAAGAAAAAAAATGGCCCTTCGGGAAATAATTTCATATTATATATATATATATATATATGTAATTTGCCTTTTCAAGAGTTGGTTTTGTATGAAAAGTGGAACTAATGATATAGCAACAGGAGTCTGAGAATTCTTTAAATTCGCACACATATAAAAAGGCTGATAACTGTGGTGTGAGAGTGGGGAAAATGCAGGCTTCTAAATGAGGCATGGTAGGAAAGTGTAGCACATGCTCAGCTGTACCCAGTTGTCTATCACTTAGCTAAGCACCTAATGACATGCTCTAGGCCATCATTTAAGTACCCTTTTCAGTTGTTGTTGTAATTCACAGAGAAAGAATGGAAACTAGTATGATTCACACAGATGGTTACAGAAATAAATATATGGTAAATAGAGAGGATTTCACTTTCCCTAACTCAAGGAGTCCTATTTTGGCACTCTATGATGACCTGTGTCAAAACTCCTTGATGCATTTAACAAAATACTGATCACGAGTCCCTGAAACACCCTTTAAAGAAAACACTCAAGTGAATATTTCTCAAACTCAGTTTCACATGGTTCTAATAGTTTAGAAAATTATAGCTATTCAAGTTTGAAAGTATTAGCCTTATAGCCCAAGCAATCTTGGACACAAGTGCATTGATGATTAAAAATAGAGATGGAAAACCATCCTACTCCATTATTTGTTTTAATCAGCAATAGCAAATGAGATATGACCTGTTCCAGATATTTGGATTTCTTAATGTGTTGTACTAGATTGTTGCTCATATTATAATAGATTTGACTCATTGCCTGGGGAGGGAGCCTACATTATAATTAAAATGTTACCAGAGGGGTTACCAGAGAATATTTCCCCAGGTTCTTAAACTCTTTTTTACCAGAGAGCTCATTGTGTTTTACATACATTTTTACCATTGAAGCAACTTACAAGTATTCTTTTTATTTTCCTTTTCTGAGAGACACACCAAAGCTTTTTATATGATCTCTTCTAATACTTAGAGTGTGTGGCTCAGAGGTTAGCTAATAAGAAAGGACCAAATACTGCAAAGGTATAGATAGCATCATATTTTTATGTATCTCTGAATATTTATTAAAAAATTCTCAGTATAACTTCCTAGTGATTTTCTTGGAAAGAAAGTGTTCATAGGAGGGGCTGGAGCGATAGCACAGTGGGGAGGGCATTTGTGTTGCACATGGCTGACACAGATTTGATCTACGGTATCACATATGGTCCCCCGAGCACTGCCAGGTATAATTCCTAAGTGCAGAGGCAGGAGTAACCCCTGAGCATTGCTGGGTGTGACCCAAAATGCCAAAACAACAACAACAACGACAACAACAAAAGTGTTCATAGGAGCTGGAGAGATCATTCAGGGTTAAAGTCACCTCTTTTTCATGGGGTTGATCCTAGTTCAATTCCTGGTACCCCTTTATTTCCCCCGACCACCACCCCAGCCCTGTCAGACCCACCTCTAACCCTAGAGAAAAATAAGTCATAGAACATGTTTGTATGTATACATGTCTACAACATGTATACATACAAGTTATACATACATAAATTGTATGTATAAGCTGCTGAGTTTTATCTTTGTCATTGCTCAAAATTATGTTAATTCCCAAATTCTCTTTTAATTCTCATTCACACTTTTTAGAAACCTTAATGATTCTAGTTTTCTGTCAAGGGGAAGGATAAGTTCCCCAAGGGCATAGATCACCTTTTGACCATTCCCCCACCTCTACCTTCAGCTTTTCCTGCTCCCTTGAGAATTGATGCTGCCAACTGGGTGAGATAGAAGGAAAGCTCTGTCTGGCAGACACAGGTGTCATCCAATGAGCATGTGCTATGAATGGGGACTTTTGCTCATACTTTCTGGTGGACACCTTTCTGGGCTATTCAGGGGCCTACCTTTTCAAGGGCCGTGAATGGTAATGCCTTAGAGGTAGGTAATGATAATCTAAAATAATAATTAAACCCCAAGAAAGGACTGTATGGCAGAGTAGAGAAACTTAACAGGAGCAAAAGATCCTACTTAGGGTTCCAACTTCAAGAAATTGTATATCTAAAGACACATAAACCTGGTGAGGTCACATTACACTATTATGCAGTCATTTAAAAGATTATGAATATAGCAATGTTCACTTCTTGCCCCTGTGTTAGAGAAAGTATACACTTTTCCTGAATCTTTAGTTCCTCTGTCTCTTCACTGGCAGACAGTTCATTTTAGTGTTTTTTAAAATATATTATTCTGGAACCTCTTTCTATACCTAACATATTTTATTTTCACTTGATCGCTTGATCACTTGACATCCCATTATTCGTCGATTTGCTGGAGTGGGCGCCAGTAACATTTCCATTTGTCCCTATCATGTGATAATGTAGCCCATGGCATCTGCTTGCTTCAGTAATACAAAGAGCCTCAAATCTTTCAATGATGTCTTGACGAAGTCTGAGCATCTATTAGGTGGGAGGCCACATGATCTTTTGACATCCCATGAGATCCAGTCGGTAACTGCTCTAGTCCAGCAGTCGTCTCCAAATCACCTTACATGTCCAGCCCATCTGATTTTTTGATGCCTTGGCAAATGAGACAGTGTCCCTGACTCCGGATCATCGGTGGAGGTCAGACCTCGGATTCCTTCTCTCACTTGAGTGATCATGATATTTCAAGCATAGCTCTTTCAATTCCTCTTTGGGAGACCGAATAGCATTCTCATCCTGATTTCATAGGACCCAGGTCTCTGAGAAGTATGTTAATGCAGGGAGAACAATGGAGTTGAAGAGATGTGCCCTGAACCAGAGGTTCTTTGTCCTTTTAGCTATTTCTTTGATGGTTTTGAAGGCATTCCATGCCGCTATCTTCCTCCTGTGCAGCTCAGGTTTTAGGTGATTCATCATGTTGAGTTCTTAACCTAGGTACACATAACTGCTGCATTCAGAGATGTTTGTTCCATTGAGAGTGAATGGTCTCTCTGGAACTAGTTCATTTTTCATGAACATAGTTTTGTTGAGATTCAGCTGTAGACCTATCTTTCCACATTCTCGGTCAAAGTCAGCCAGCATTTATGCTGCTTGGCTAATGTTTGGTGTTATTAGAGCGATGTCATCAGCGAAGCGGAGGTGGTGTAGTTGCTGACCGTCTATCTTCACTCCCATTCCTTCCCATTCTAATTGTCTCATGACATTCTTGAGGGTGGTACTGAATTTTGATGAAATGGTACCACCCCTGCTGAACCCCTATTTTGACATCAATGATCACTTCCTTGTAGAATGGTGAGATCCTGTTGGTGAATCCGTAATACAGCTCACGAAGGATCTTCATGTATTGGGTTTGAACACCCTGTTTAGTGAGGGCTTCCATGACTGCTTCGGTCTCAACAGAATCAAAGGCTTTCTGTAAATCAATGAATGTGAGACAGAGCGGCGTCTTGAACTCCCCACAAACCTCACTGTGCTTGATTACCATGTAGATATGGTTGATTGTGCTAAATCCTTTCCGGAAGTCAGTTTGCTTGCTTGGTTGTCCTTCATCTAATGTTCTGTCAATCCTGTTCAGGATAACTTGAATGAACAGCTTGTAGATGACAGCAGGCAGATGGAGTGATAGTTGCCAATGTCATGGATGTTTCCCTTCTTGAACAGTAGAACTGTCCTGCTGGATTTCCATTGGGAGGGCACCTTGCATTCAGACAGGTAGCGTGTATAGAGCTGAGCCAGTGTATTGATGAATACTGATGACAGATTCTTTGGTGTTTGGGTCTGACTTTGTCTGGGCCAGGCGCTGTTTGCTTCTTTACCAATGAAATAGCATGTCGGATTTTTAGAAGGGAGAACATTGGGAATGACATATCCATCCTGCGGATAAATTAAATTAAATTAAAATAAAATAAAATATCCAAAAAATTCCACAGGACGGATATTTTATTTTTTTATTATACCACTGTAAGATATACAATTACAAAGATATTCATAATTGGGACTCCGCCTCTCCACCAGTGCCCCATTCCCATAACACTCCCTTGCACCCACCCCAGCCTGTCTCTATAACAGCTCCTTTTCTTTCTCTTTTTCTCTCACTCTCCGTCTCTGCCTCTGGATTTATCTCTGTCTTCTCTTACACATTGTGGCTTGCCCTACAGATATTTATGGTTTAACATGTAAGTCTCTATGTGTCAACGGTAAGTTCTAGTCTGACATTACCATTCCCCATTCCCCATCAGTCTCCCCAGTTTGTTGCACCTACAATGATCATTACAGTTATACCTAACATATTTTAAAAGCAATGTGTTTTATTAACCACCCATCTACTTAACGTAGACCTAGAGGACAGAGCTCCTTTTTCCTTACCAATATGGATTGTGATGCTAAAATACTCAGTTTTTTCTCTGAAAGTAAATGAAGGCATAAGGACTGCAAATCAGGGCTATCCACTTTCATAATAGTTATTGATTAATTCAAAGTTGTGATACAACTAAATAACTAAATACAGGAGTTATGGTTTAGAATGGTTGTTCTCATGGTGATGGATTTGGAGAAAAATGCTGAGGTGGAGATATCAAGGCATTAGACTACATATTACTTAGGTATCTGTTATATACCAACAATAGACATTAGCTACCAAGTGAGATTTTCAGTTTTTGGTTTAAGTACCAAAATAGAAAGCAATACTCTTAGTTGAAATCGAAGAAATATAGAAAGAATAATTTAGGAGTCAAATATAGTGGTTTAAGATCTTATCAGCTATGCATCAGAGACAGTGATGTATTCATCCACATGCAAGCATGCAATCTAGGAAAACATTAACATATATCAATAATCTTTTCAATTAAAATTTTTTGCTCTTTGTAAAAATTAAAAAAATTCTTTTGATAAAGAAACTTATAACATCCGGACTTCCCTCTTGTCACAACTCCACCCAGCAGACCAGACTATCACAGCCCTGCTCGCGCAGCCACTAGCGGCCGTGCGGTTCATCAATAAATGCTTTATTTAGAGGTGACTACAACAGTATGCCACTCACACGGCAAGCCTGGCAAGCTGCTCGTGTAGTATTTGATATGCCAAATACCAGTAATATTTATATTAGGTCATTCCCATGACCTAATATAATGGTTTGAGGCTCTTTATGTTCCTGGAGCAAGCAGATGCCTTTGGATTCTACCAGCATGAGACAGGACATATGGAGATATTACTGGTGCCCACTCTAGCAAATAGATGATTAACGGGAAGATAGTGATAGTCATAGTGACTGCTTTTTGTGACAAGCCAGTACTAAAGTCTGCATAATAAGACTTATCTCCACTTGTCAATCCATTATCAACCAGATATGTGTACTTGTCTATCACACAGAACCAGTACCCAGCCATAACAACGGCTAACCACAAACCTGTGTGAATTCAGCTAAGATTAGCCACAACTGCTGATCCAGATCAGAGCAGAACCACCCTGCCAACCTATGGACTCATTAACAATGACCAAAGATTGTTTTAAGCTAATAAAAATTGAGAGTGGTTTTTTTGGGAGTGAGCCAAACAAACTGTGAGTACAGCTATTATTACAAATTATTGATAAGCTTAATTTACCCAAATCTCAACTGAGATATTTACTAAGGTCTGACAATTATAGACAGTCATATTAGTCAGTTATGAGGATAAGTGCAAAGAGCCAATTACTCTGTAAATAACACATACAGATTTTGACCTCAGTTTTTAAAGTGTGGATTTGAAATGTGTTTTATTTATTATAAATTATGCATATATAGCATAGATTTACCTACCTTTTCTTTAGCCAAAAATATTATTTTGATTATTATAGCATATGTGTTATAAATATTTTAAAACACAAGTTGCAAATTAGTTTCCTACGTTGTTTGTAGGAAACTACATTTTATATTTTATTTTACTTTTTATTTTTGTTTTGGGGCCCACAACAAAAGCACACTCGGCCGTGCTTAGGGTTTCCTTTGGCTCTGTCGTCAGGGATCACGCCTGGCAGGTCTCAGGGGACCATATGTGGTATCGGAAACAGAACCTGCATGTCCTGTGTGCAAAACAGATTCTCTACGCACAGTACTATTTCTCTGCCCCCTTTTTACCTTGTATTTTAAAACACATAAAAAATTAACAATTTTATCACTGTTGTATTAATATTTTACTACTAATTACCACTATTTGAAGTCTATCAAAAGTACACACATAAAATAGATAAAATATTCATTTTGAAAAGCACTGTACTAGCAAATAACAGGACAACTGCTTACTTTCATGTTATAAGAGTCCATCATTTTTGGTTCAGACTTAGCTAATTTCTATTGGGATCAGCAAAGACTACACTGTGACTAATTATCTGATCTATACCTCCGGGGCTTTAGTCTCATTCAATTAAAATATTCACATGCAATGTTATATCTTCTGTGGCTGGAAAAAGAATATTTGGTACATTGACTAATAAGCACAGATAGTTATTAGATTAATTGAGATAAGCTCATTTGAAACACTTCTAAAAGGCAATGTCAGTAAAAGTAGCTACCCTGTCTTTCAGATGAAAATATCCTTTGTTCATTAGAAAGTGAAGGTGAACACTAACTGAATTAACTCTATTATGGTGTTATTAACATCAATAAAGTTATTTTTAAATCATAATTTCACATTAATAGGAATTTTATGATTAATTACAGCATATCTTGTTTTACTATTTCAAGGCAAAGATAAAATAAACATATTGAGCTATTTCTTTTTAATCATATAACAAAGGTTTAAATAATTTATTCTTTGGTAGACACTGTTGTAAGTCATATATGTTTATGAATATTATCTCCTTTAATTATCATAACTGCCTTAGAGACATTATTATTACATTCACTATACAAATGCAAAAATTGAAGAAATAAACATTAAGACAAAGAAAGGGAAAATATTAACCAAAATTACATGACTAGCTAATGAATAGCACTCTGAGTTTTAATCCAGAAAGCCCAATTCTTTTTTCTTAAATTATAATTACATATGTATACAATTATTATATAATAATAAATAAATTCATATGTTATATAGTTAAAGTGGTTTACAAGGATTTCTGTGTTACTGAAATTCTAGGAACTCTATTATCATTTTTCTCCTAAGTTAATGCAATATGATTGATAATGCAATACGATTATCATTAAATATTAGGTTACAGTTTCAAGAAAAGAGAAAATATTTCTGAAACCATGGATAATTTATTTTGTAAGGGCCATTTTAAGCTATTCTATGTAATCTTTAATATAATATAATATTGTATTCACAATACTTAGAGTTGATATTGTCTTTTTAAAGATCCAAAGCCATACTAGTTATTAAGATGAAGACTGAAAATATCTTTCAAACATCTGGCTATTTAGCCCAGTTAATTCCTTTTCATGGTACAGAAATTTTCCTCAGTCATTAATAGTATTTATTTACTATATTGAGTAACATTCATACTTGCATGTACATGGGCACTTTAAAATTCACTGCACTAAGAACTCATCTCAAATACTTTATATTCTAGCTGCTAAAAATTCAAACTGAAGCAACAGATGGGGAGGAGGGTAGAGAGAGTTGCCAGGGGTGCTTGCTAATTATCTTGTACTACTCTAGGCCATGGAACTGTATGTAAATTGTCAGTTGTATATTATATTTATCACTAATGTCATCCTTTAACTGCAGGCTGTTTTCCGAAGCTAAGTACTCTGTCCAAACTATTAACCACTTCATTTAGTCCAAAGTGGAAAGGGGGCTTTTAGTAGAAATGTGTGGAGGTGGCAGTTGAATTTATAATTTAGTAATGCATCATGAATCCTCAACTTTCCCATTTAAATATTCAACTTTGTGGGCAAATATAGATTATCTTTCAAAAGTATGACCATAAAAAATTATGTCTGGGAAATAAAAAATATTCTAATGTGGCATGGTGCCAAGATATTATTTCTAAGTCAACTTTTAGCTATATTTTTCCTTAGGGCAATATTTAATGCTGCCATTATAAAATATTCTGACAGAATATAATTTCTGTAAACCTAGATGCTGCAAGGATTTTTTAAAAGAAAAACACAACTTTATTGTGGACAAAATCAAATTAGTTTTTTAAACATGGTAGTTATATTTAATGGAAGTAATACGATTAATTTCTAAACAAGACATACAATTTTGGTTGAAGTAGTTGATTGCTACAATATTCTACTCAGAATGGGTCTGAGATTTATATGTTAAAGTGGAAACTGTAGGCAGATGGCAGTTAGAAATAAAAGTGTAGTGTAAGCATCATTTAGAAACCAATTATTGTTTAAATCAGGAGAATGTCGTTAAATCACAAAAGAGCTTGTGTTCTGGATATCAGGTGCTCTGGCAACAAGTGTTAGGATTCACCTTACGTGTGTTAAAGAGCAATAAGAAGCAAATTCGAGAAAGAAAATGGCCTTTGTGTTCTGCCTTTTCCTCTGACTTCCATCTGATTTTGTACCTATGAAAATAAAATTAGGGGGAAAGATGATATGATCTCTTACTTTTGGGGAGACAACTACATATCTCCACTACCGAAACAGGGTGAACAGGTACTAAATTTCAAAACAGAGGTGACTTTGTCTGGTACTATCTGTAGGTCATGGGGCTCAGTTTGTGACTTATCCATATTGTGATTTTAACGTCTATCAAAGTACTCCATATTGAGTCATATAATTTTGCTTATAGATTATGGAATGAATCCAATGCCAAAGTTGAGTCCTTGAATTTCAAGTGAAAACATCAAGAGCTTTTGAAGAGGACGATTAGAAAAACTGAAAAGAATGAAATCAGGAGGAAGGGGGTGATGACATAAAGGGAGACAGACATAGTAATGACCCACATGAATATAATAAGTTCACTTGTATCTCTTGTCTTCCCATTGTTCATCGGTTTGCTTGAGTGGGCACCAGTAACATCTTCATACTTCCTGTCGCATGTTAGTGTAGCCCAAGGGCATCTGCTTGCACCAGGAGCACAAAGAGCCTCAAAACATTTCTTCAGATCATAGGAAAGAGGTCTATAATATAAATTAAGATGAAGGAAATTATATGCTACTATTTTTCATGTAATGCGATTTGGAGACAACCGCTGGACTAGAGCCATTACCGACTGGATCCCACGGGATGTCAAAAGATCACGTGGCCGCCCACCTACAAGATGGTCAGACTTCCTTGTCAAGACCCTGAAGGAACGGTTTGAGGCTCTTCATATTCCTGAATCAACCAGATGCTATTGGGCTACATTGGCAAGTGATAAGGTCCAATGGAAATGTTACTGGCGCCCGCTCGAGCAAATCGATGAATAACAGGATTCAAGTGATCAAGTGATTTCTCAGTTAAAATGAAGTGGTCTTTACCATGACAAGTTCAAATGCTACTAATAGTATAGTGCAGTGGTTCCCCAGCTGTGATTCCCAGAGACCCCCTGGGAATCTTCAAAAACTTCAGAAAGACCACATAGTTCAAGTTTCTTGATATAAACATAATGACGTCATTTGCCTTTTATACTTTTCTGTCATAAATACAATGTAAAGTTTTCCAGAAATTCCTTAAAAATGATAAATAGTGGAATGTACACTTACATTTTTTCTGGTTTTAACTTATTAAAAGGGAAAATATAGAGAGCTCTGATTCATAGAAATCATAGTTCTCTGAATTAATAGTTTCTTTGAGTTCATTAAATATCCTCATCATGATGTCACTAAAATTCGCCAAAAACTTTTGGCGAATTTACTGAGCTGGTTGATATTCGTGTATCGGATAATACTGTTTTTGCTCATTGAATTTGGTGAGAATCTATGTGCTATGTGTTTTCCCCATTTGTTTCTAGTGTCTGTCTGTATTGGGGGTGAGTTTTGTAGTTAGACCTCTGGAGGATGCTGAGGAATTAGGCTGCATTTGGTATTTTTCTTCTCTTACTCTTTTCACTAAATTACAAGTATAACTGTGAACAGTGTAATTTGCTGAGTAGGTCTGTTATGTGGCCACATAAGCAACTTCATGCTTCAGGAGTTGTGGTGTGGGTTAGTTAAGGTGGAGCAAGTTGGGGGTTGGGCGACTGGGGTCAAACTGGAAGGGAGGAGTTCTGCCTCCATTTTGGAGTAGACCTAGTGTTGTCAGCAATCAGAAAGTCAGAAACTATATTCTTTTTCTTTTTAAAGTCTTGATGGTTTTATTTAGTGTGTCATAAAAGTTTAAAGTTATGGTAATAGCTGTGTAGAACTGTCTGAAATTTAGACAATGCTTTCCACTGCTCACTAGTGGATGACAATTTCTAGTGACAATTTGCAGGCAGGTCAAGCTTGAGAAAGTGTACCTTGCAATCACCTGTAATTGCTAACCCATGAGTATAGAAATGAAAAGGTTTTATCAGCTCATTTTATGTAAGAAACTTAATATATGTAGCACTCAAAACTAAGGAATCCCTAGCTTACTATTAACAATGTATGAGACTTGAACAGGACATTACAAATAGCTGACAAAAGAATAAACACGTCACAGGCGATTGGGACTGTGCTTCTTCTATTGCCAAACTTGAGATATTTCTGGTCAGCGTTTCAGCTGTTTCCACCGTTTCCGTATGACATTTAAAAACATCTGTTTAAGACTCATTTTAATAAGGGAAACATAGACTTCATGCCCTAAATCTATTTTGAAATTCACACTTAAGTATTAAAAGTTCTCTTCAACCAACCAGCCATTTTGCTACTTTTTGGTGAGTAGATAGTCTGTGCCAGTCATTGTGAAAAAAAGTTTTTAAGAAAAAAATTTATTTAAAAAAGTTTTTAACAAGTTTCACTTAGCAAAATATACCCAAAAGGAAATCATAGTACAAAGGAAGTTTTAAGTCAAGGCCTCACCAATTCCTACAGTATTAGTATTGTGTCTCAATTTTCAAAACTAACTTTTTTAAAAAGTTTAAACTTAACCTAAAAGATTTTAAATGAAAATAAACTAGAATGAACAAACATGAGAAATGTTTCTCTTTGAATTAGGGATCTAGCACCTTGAGTTTTCCAAAAATAAACAAAACAAAAAAAAAAAAGCCATGTCTCCCCAATGTGTTCTTGGTGATGTGGTGTAAAAGATCCACACTGAACGTACTCAAAACTACTTTAACTCAGATAACATCACTTTTGAAGTACACTACCAAAACGTTAATTGAGAAAAGCTGAAAATAGTTTTAGTTTACTCAATATCACATGCTAGAAGAAAGTTTGCATGAGAAAATACTGAAGAGGTAATTTTTTAATCCAGATTTCACAAACTTATGGTGCAAAATGGGTCCCACAGCTTCCTCTAGAGAAATAACTGCTTTTCACTGCTTGTTGGCTGGGTGTGAAAATTTGATTGAAATAACTCAAATGCTCCTACAAAACTAATCATATCCACCCATGCTGTTCTGGCCACTGTAGCCAGCCCCATAGCAGCCACTCACAGATTGGCTCTCAAGGCCACTGTATGTGGACTGGGCGGACACCCCCATGCCTTGCATCATCTGGCTGCTATATGCCCCATTGCTGGCCCATGTTGTGGAATTCAAGAAGAGTTCTATGTAGCTGTGCTGCATGTTGGCCCTGTCTTTGGACATAGCGGCCATGGCTTCTTCATGAGTGGCAAATTCAACATCGGCTTCACCGGTTACTCTTCCATCAGGGCCAATCTCAATATGCACTCTCACTGGGTTGAGTGGAGAGAAGTTGTAAATGTCGTTCTCAGTGGCTTTGTATGGCAGCCCCCTCATGTGGACACAATGCCCAGTGTTGCTCTGGACAGTGAACTCGCCATCTCCATATCGGTGATCATACATCCCGAGAGACAGTAACTGAGATCTCTCCCAAAGAGGTCAGTGGTGAAGCCATAACCGTCACTGAGGCCGCTGTACTCCTCATGGCCCCCGTAGCCTGCACTGTAGGCACCAGATCTCATTCTATCCAGGCCTGCTTGTTTAACAATGCCAATGTACCTCCTGGCTGTGGCAGGCCGATCATAAGGCCCAAGCCGCTGCACAGACATAAACTTCAGAGGGGGTCTGAGTATGACCTAACTTCTTCCTGGCTGCTCTTAAACACTTCAATATACCTGTGCCCTATTCTCTCCTTGTGCTTCCCTAGAGCCTTCTCAGCTAACTCCTGTGAAGCAAACTGCACGAAGGCTTCCCCTGTAATCTTGCCCCTCGGGGTCCACAGGCAATGTGATCCCGTTTGGCACGATTTCCAACCCTGAGAAGAACTGAACAATTTCTTCCTTGGTGCATCCAAATGGTAGTCCTCGAAGCCGCACGAAGCCATCATTGGCGGTGTCAGCGCTGTTTGGACCGGGCTGTGCTTTAACACCCAATCCATCTCGGTTCTGTGAGACTTGAACACCTCAATGTACCGGTGTCCCATGCTTTCCCTGTCTTTTTCAGGGCCAATTTGACATCATCTTCAGATTCAAGTTCAACAAATGCCTCACCACTCTGCCTGCCTTCTCTAGTGTAGATAAAATGAACACCTGCGGCCCCATCATCAATCGTGCAGTCGGAGAGGAAATTCTGCACATCCTCAATAGAACAGGACCATGGCAGGCCACGGAGCTTGACCACAAAGCCTTCACCTCCCTCAGGGCCCAGCATCATGGACACTTTATAGGGAAGATGTCAAACAAGCTTGGGTGCAGATTTTTGTGGCTTTAAAGCACAAGAGGGTATGTATGCCCACAACTGGGCATACATAGACTCCTGGTAGGCAACAAACAGTCCTTGGGCTCAGTCTCCACGCTCCCCCTCTTCTTCACATCCGGCACCTCGCCCATCCCTCCGAGCACCTTCTGCTTCGGGAAGACACCGAGCCGACCTCCTTCCACGACGAAGACGGAAGGACAGAAGCTATATTCTTGAATAGATGTCAAACTGCTGAATCATTCCAGATAGATAGACTGGTCTCTGGGGTGAGATCTCTGGGTCCCTTCTCAGGATGGGGATGAACCCCATCTCCAGTCTTCTTAGAAGCACACAACCATACCCATACCCAAATCCTCGAGCCGAGACTCACAGCTTAGACTCACAGCTCCATGACATTCTAAAGAGATGGCAATGTGCTGAATTGTTCCTGTTTCACAGCTTCTGGAGCACACTGCCACATATGCAGCTGCATGGCATCGCCAAATTTCACAGTATTGACAGCTAAGTAGGAACAGAGAAAATTTATGTGGTTAAGTTGCATAGAAGCCCTCAATGAGTAAAAATAGTTGCACAGAAGCTCTAACTAGCACCAAACATTTTAGTAAATCCTCAGGTAATGACTTTAACAACATAACTGTGAGGTATAACAATTAACTGAACCACTTTTTATAATCCCCTTTGCCATTTTATTGTAACAAGCAGTATAAAGTCAACTATTTTGTACCTGCTAAGGGGGAAGCCATGGGGATTGGGCAAGAAACTGAGATATTGGTGGAAGGAAAGTCACAATGGTGGTGGGATAGGTGTTGGAATGTTGAATACCAGAAAATACTGTACTATGAACAGCTTTGTAAATCACAATATTTAAATAAAGTTTCCAACGTAAGAAAACATCAGAAAATGTGGTGTGGGCACATTTATATGGTGTCGGTTGGGTGTGGGGATGTGAGGACCAAGCAGAGGGAGATTGAGTTAGTATCTTAAACTCAAATATTTAAAACTATTAGGAAATTTGAAAATAAATTTGGCTCTTTGTTAAAAATATTTAATTTCACTCTTTAACATTCAATTTTCTTATATTCAAAACTAACATATGTTATTATCGTCATTGAAGATATTTTAGAAACCTTACAAATTTTGCTTTGTCAGATAATATAGAACATGACATATATTTTAGGGTTTTTTATACTGAGTTTTTCTGGCGTGAATGTGGGGAAAAGGGGACACTCATCCATTGTTGGTGGGAATGCCGGCTGGTACAGCCTTTCTGGAAAACAACATGGACATTCCTCCAAAGACTAGAAATTGAACTCCCACTTGACCCAGCCATACCACTCCTGGGAATCTACTCTGGGAAACCAAAAATATGCAGCGGAAACACCATCCCTACTTTTATGTTCATAGCAGCATTATTTACAATAGCCAGAATCTGGAAGCAACCAGAGTGCCTGAAAATCGATGACTGAATAAAGAAGCTTTGGTACATCTACACAATGGAATACTATGCAGCTGTTAGGAAAAATGAAGTTATAAAATTTGCCTATAAATGAATGGACATGGAGAAGATTATGTTGAGTGAAATTAGCCAGAAGGAGAGAGACAGATACAAAATGACTGTATTAATTTGCATGACATAAATATATATGTACATATTATGATACCAATATCCAAGGTCAAGTGAAACATGTATCAGGAGGTCTTGTCAAAGGTGGAAATTGTGACAAACATGTGGGAGTCAGAGGCTAGGTAAGACAGAAAATGGAACAGTGTGCTAACAATTGTCGAGGGTACTAATGCCAACCTAGAACTGAGCATAAAATAGAGGCAAAAGATACACATGACAACCCTTTAATGTATGTTCTGTAATCCATAGTCTGGAAGGGAAGGAAAAGAGAAAGAGAGAAAGGTAAAGAAATATAGAACGTGACATGGAGGAGGGTTGGGGGGGGGGAGGGAACCGGGGACATTGATGGTGAGAGGTAGGCACTGGTGGAGGGATGGGTGCTGGAACACTGTATGACCAAAACCCAAATATGAACTTTTTAATTGTATATCTTTGTAATTGTAAAAATAAAAATTAAAAAATATTAAAAATAATATTCAAATAAATTAATTTTACTTTATCGATATATTTATATGAAAATGGTAATTGTGTTCTTATATTGTGTACCTTAAAATGCATGTAAGTTTTAAATGGAGGAATGCACATTTATTTCTGAATTTTTTGGTGGCAGCATGGTAAGATGATATTTTAAGCCTCTCAGTCACATTTCTAGACTGCATTGTGAACTCACTACCGAACTATTACTTTGAATAGAGAAATTCTATTATTAACCTTATACTTTGTGCATCAGAGGGTTTCTGACATGGAGAATATATATATTTATATGTAATACATTCTTAATTACAGAATGAATAAAGCACTATTGCTAAATATTAATCTCTTACATTTGGAAGCTTTAGTTTTAAATTTTCTTCAAGTATGTTCCTCGTACTTTAGATTGATTGTTTCTATTTAAATATATTCAGACCCTAAGGAATTATTTCCACCTAATTTTATTCAGATGGTTCCAATCTTAAAAACAAACACAATATTTCAAATCATCAACCATTACTAATTTTTGGCGATTTTCCATACTTCCTTTTCTTTGTCTCAACGTCTGAGACATTGTATGTTCTCAATCCCCATTCCCATTTCTTTAAAGCTAACATAGAAGTTTGCTGAAAGAATAAAAAAATTGTGATGAATTTACAAACCTGTTATCTAAACGTATATATGTTATTAAGTGTGAACTAATTTAGTCATACTTAAAACTACCACCTCATTCAGTATTAGAGTCCATATGTAGTTTTTATTCAGATTTTTACCAAGCTGTAATGATAAATTTTCAATTTTTGAAATCTTAGTTTTCTTCCTTGATATCTCACACATCTGGATGACATACATTTAGGATATACTATTCTCTAGGCCCTGTGAGGGGTACCTGGTTCTTTTTTTTAAACAAAGGATAAGTGAAAAGTCATCATTTCATTTGAAAAGATACAGTTGGCAGGTAGTTACATGCAATGTTCTCTCCCTCATGTATAATACCTTCCCAATTTTTTCAAATTTGTTGTGCTGTGTCTAAAATAAGCTGATTCAACCTCATGTTCAATACTGAGTTTCCTTACCACTTTTTAAATTACAGCTTTCCCTTGAGAAACTTGATTAATTCATACTGCTGAAATTATCACCTAGAGTAAATGACATATGGTTTCATTCTGTTTCTCGACTCTAGTTTAGAGCATATTTTTGAAACACTAATAGATTTCTTATTCTGGAAGCCTCTTAATGCTTTGACATTAAACATAGGCATTAAAAAATGTAGCAGTGTTAATTGAGAATGGTAATCAGGATGTCACCACTGGGTCCTATTTCCTGTGAGTTAATGTAACTCAATTACGTCTGGTATTCTAAGAATGAAAGTTTAACAATGAGCTGTTGTTTACATGTTCTATTATTTCTATATAAAACTATGCTTTTCAAAATAGCAGTGTTTAAAGATTTCAAAATACGAGAATAGTTAATTAATTGCTATCATGGTGAGACTAATGTTTACCAACATTCCGAGCTGTTTGTTTTTCAAGTTTAATCCTTTCAAATGGATTTGAAAAATATTTTGAATGAACATGTTAGTATATTACAGATTTTCTTTTTTATTTTGTTTTCTTTTTTCTATGGGATGGGGTTCATACTCAGTGATATTCAGGGCTTCTTACTTCCTCTCTGCTGAGGAATCACTGCTGGTGCTCAGGGTACATATGTGGTACTGGGTATCAAAATTGAATTAGTCTCAACTATGGCAAGCACCTTAATCCTGGTATAGTATTTCTGATACCTCTTCTCATTATTTAATAAATTTATTTCCCCTAAGTTTTAGAACTCAATTAAATGTTAAAACTGCCAATCAATGAGTTAGCAATGATAATAATAAGTGGATACCCTAACAAGCCCATTATAAAAGTTGAAATTTGTGTCTAAGCATTCTCTCTGAAAAGTTAATTTCCCCTGTCTTACACTGACTACTATAGTGCTGAAATTCCTCAGCACATGACAAAACTGAGGCCAAGTATTTTAATAATAGGGCAATTAAAGCTCAAAAATTATAATGTAAAGAGTGCCAATTATTATGTCTAAGGATACACTACAACCTCTAACTAGAGAGCCAATGAAGTTCAGTTGAAATGGTGGGTCCTCCTAAATATAATTCAAATTTCTGGCAGATCACCTGTCTGTTATGTGTCTGTACCTAACTCAGTTTCTTCAGCTTCCTTTTTATACAACATACATGACCTTCATTCTTAAACAATCTGTGCTTAAGAGTTTAAACAAGTCCTTCTTTTGACTTTAACTCCTCCATCTCCATAATGGATAGAGGAGTTAAAATTATACCTTCCTTAAAATGAGGTTGTGAGTTTAAAAAAATAAAAATGTGTGCCATGCATCTGACACTTACTCTGAAAGTACTTTTTGACCCTAGGTTATCTCTTCTCAAGATCCTAACTGTACTTGTCACTGGCCTCAGCCATGCTTTCATTTCTTCTTTACTCATTTTCTTCTGAATCCTTAATGCCTTGGGATGGCTAAGTCTGACTTTGTTCTGATCTTTACTTTTGCTTTATTTATTTGGGTTTGTTTGACTTTTTTGGACCACAATTGGTGGTACTCTGGAGCCACTCCCAGCTGGTTCTGGGTGGTGCTGAATGGACCATGTGGTACTGGAGACTGAACCTGTGCCTACCCATGCAAAGATGGGTTCTAGTTCTTTGAGAATCTCCCCGCCATTATGTGGGAGCTGGAACTAGCTCAACATTGACTTGGTGGCCCAGCACTTCCATAAACAAAGATTGATTTCCTCATGGTTACTATTGGGGACCTAAATGATTTGGCAAGTGTCATGTAGTCTATTGAGCACTCTGTGCTTGCCTAGCTTGCTGGCACATCTCAGTTTTTGTTTTTATATGGCACAAAGTTTATTAAAATTCAAGTTAGCTCATTGCATAGTGGTCCAATAAAATAAAAATAAATCAAGCTCAGATTTTATCCGAAGGTTCCGTTCAGATGCCTGCAAAGAGCAACCAAGTGTTGTTTTTCAGTTTTAAAGTTTCAAACCCCAAGTACAGGTACTGACTGAAACAGCCTTACTTTGTAATATGATGACTTATGCACCTCACAGTCAAATTCACCAGAGCTTCCATTTTGCCTTATGGGACACTCAGCATGGGAATCTTTCTCTCTTTCCTCTTGGACTGATATTCAGGAATTCAGTCATGAATTTTCTCAACTTTATTCACTTGACATAATCCACTGTCCCTTCAAGTATGCATAGATTTAGAGAGAATTTAATTCTCTTGCCTTTTTTTTGAGAGAGAAAATACATAGGTATGGAAGAAAATGTGTTGATAGGATAAATGGAGAAGAGAGAGAAAAAATGTTAAAGTTTAGCAGAACTTCTGGTTGTTTAAAACAACTTTTTTGAATAATAATTTTCTCATCAGAATCATTTTAAATGACTTACTTCATCACTGCTTTTCTTGAAGACTTATTTGTAAAACAGTGCTAAAGAAAAATTTCTGAATATTATAGGTCCAAACAAGTGATTTATTTGACTGAGCAGGGAAAGCTAAGTAGAAATATGCATAGTGGTGAATAGTTAATGACTAAATGATATTGTCACTCAGAGTGATACACTGATTTACAGTTTTGTACCTTATTCATATATTTTTATTTCTTTATCATTTTGTGAGCAATATTTTTCTGTGTTTCAACTAAAATTTATTTTGGATTGAGATTGGTTTGAAGGGCTAGAGACAACCTCAGGTGAATTCTCTGCATGTTTCAGGAGAATATTTGCTTTACCTTCAATATGCTTTTCTATTGTTTCAGAAAGCAGACTAAATTGACAAGGCCATAACTGATCTCAAACAAGATGAACTAATGTCTCTGCCTCTAAGAGAGTTTATAGAGAAAGCATATAGCCTGCTAAAATAACTATGTGCATGCATATATGTATGTATAAATGGATATATAAATATATATATAAATGACGTGTTTCAAATACATATATAATTAATGCAATACTTGAGCTATATGTACATATGTAAGTATGTATATACTCATATATCGCTATACACTTCCAGACTTACATCATCTTTAATGTAAGTTCTCTGTCAAGGTCAGGAAATCTTTCTGTCTTTGTTAGATAATGAATCCCAAATATCCAGATATGTGACTCATATGTTTTGAATGAAGGGATATGCCTGTGTTTTTTCCCATACATTTATGAATGTTTTATAAAATGTTGAGAAATATTATCTACCAGTGATCTAAAAAAAGAGAGATTATTGTCAATGTTTATATCCTTAGTTAAATGATAATAGTACATAGGCTCTCTCTCCACTTATTTTGCCCACAGGAACTTAGTTGGATGGAAAATTCATGTAGTGGTGGAAAACACACCACTGTATTCAATGATCTTTGTACTCTCTGGGCTCTGGATACTGTGATTTCTTAGTGAGAAATTAAATCTTACTTCAGCTAACAATTTGGAAACACCTGTGAGCATTTTAAACAGTTTACTATTGTTATCTTAAAATAATAAAGAACCAACCCCCAAAGTTTTGTATTTGTGACTGGAGAGATTGTACAGTACAATGGATAATGTGCTTTTCCTACTTGTGTCTCACCTGGGTTTGATCCCTGGAACTACATAGGTTTCCCTGAGCAATGCTAGAAGTGATCCCTGGGGCAGAACCAGGAGTAAGCCCTGAACACCTGTGGGGGTGACCCTAAAACAGAAATTTTGCATTTGGGCTGCTGGAAACATAGCTGAAAAGGGTGAAATTCATGACACAAGAAATATCAGGCCCAAGTTTTTTTATTCTCCACTCCACGACACAGTGCCCTGCGTTGCTCTCTGAGTATCCTTGTGGGTCCCTGGTTCCCTTCCCCAGGCCTAGGTGGTCCCTAGCACTCCTGCTTAGTGGAATCTCAAGTTTTCCATGGAAGCACTTTCCCAACAGCTTGCACTTTTGATTGAATGATGTAGAATTCATTTATTTTTTATATAATAGCTATGTGCTTTAAAATATATAAGATCTAATTGTATAACAAAAAATCAGGCTGTAAAGTCTATGAACAACATTATAAAATCACTTGATCACTTGAATCCCATTATTCATCGATTTGCTCGAGTGGGCGCCAGTAACATTTCCATTTCACCCTATCACGTGCCAATGTAGCCCAATGGCATCTGGTTGATTCAGGAATATGAAGAGCCTCAAACTGTTCCTTCAAGGTCTAAAATCAGAGCTCACAAAAATCCAAAATATAGGAAATTTCTGAAGGTCCTATGACAGTTGAAAAGACAACAAAGAAATTGGTAAACATCTGGTTGGCATAGTTTGTTGCTTTTTATTCATTGTTGTCTTAAAAAGAAACTTAAAATGCAGACTTAATTTCAATTAAAATTTGAGTCCAACTCTGAATTCAATCAGACTTTTAATATCTTGTTTTTTTGGGGCCAGGCCTGTAGTGCTCAGGGCTAACTTCCTGGCTCTACACTGAGGGGTCACTCAGACAGGACTCAGTGACTATATAGAATGCTAGTGATCAAACTTGGGTCATCTGTATGTGCCCTTCCCATTTTACTGTCTCTCCAGTATCGCCCCAGAATCCAATCAGTTTTTAGGGGTGAGAACTTAATTCATCTTGTCAGATCTATGTTTGCATCTTTAATATAGGGATCTAGGCTATGTAGATACCCCATTTTCAGGAACACATTTCTAAACTATTGGTTTTAATTGCAAAGTTCAAATTAGAAATGATTTCTGGGGGAAATAGAGAATGGTACAGCACTGCCAGTATTCATTCATCCTTGACACCCAGTAACAGCACCCACTTTCTCCCATAGCTGAGAACATCCCTGGGCATGCTACAGATTTTTCAACTGGAATAAATCCTCAATTGGCTCTCTCTGCTCTTCTTTAATAACCCGCCCTGATTTCAAAGAAATGCTGACATGTGGAGGATTAGCATGAAGGTGAGAGGGAGAAAAGAAATCAAGCCAGTAAACTCTAAACTTATGTATGTGTTGAATATTTCATGGGCAACTGCATAATGGGATTGTGTTTTTTTAAGTATGTGTAACATCTGGTTCTTTTTTCACTGAAATCATGTGCATTGCTTTTTTCTATTTAAGAGCAGATTTTCTATTGTTTCATAAATAATTTTGCATTTGTACCAAAGGCATTTGTATTAATTCAATATGGTGCAATAAAAGCATTCTGTGGAATGGAGTTCTCCGTATTGTTTATTGATCTCTCCACTTACTGACTTTATGTTCTTCTTTAGATGACTATCACATCAAGATTTTGAAGGAATTCTTATATTTATGTTCTTCCTCTCCTTTGTCTGGTGTTTAGAAGGCAGGAGGCAAGAATGGGAAGAATTCTTTTTTTTTTATTTTTTTATTTTTAAAATTACAAAGATATACAATTAAAAAAGTTCATATTTGGGTTTTGGTCAAACAGTGTTGCAGCACCCATCCCGCCACCAGTGCCCATCTCCCACCACCAACATCCCCGGTTCCCTCCCCCTCCCCAGCCCTGCTCCATGGCAAGTTCTTGATTTCTTTCCATTTCTCTCTCTTTCTCTTTTCCTTCCCCTCCAGACTATGAATTACAGAACATACATTAAAGGGTTGTCATGTGTATCTTTTAGCCTCTATTTAATGCTCAGTTCTAGGTTGGCATTAGTACCCTCAACAATTGTCAGCACACTGTTCCATTTCTGTCTTACCTAGCCTCTGAATCCCACACGTTTGTGATAATTTCGGACCTTTGACAGGGACCTCCTGATATATGTTTCACTTGATCTTGGATATTGGTATCATAATATGTACCTATATATTTATGTTATGCAGATAAATGCAGTCATTCTGTATCTGTCTCTCTCCTTCTGGCTAATTTCGCTCAACATAATCTTCTCCATGTCCATCCATTTATAGGCAAATTTTATAACTTCATTTTTCCTAACAGCTGCATAGTATTCCATTGTGTAGATGTACCAAAGCTTTTTATCCAGTCACCGATTTTCGGGCACTCTGGTTGCTTCCAGATTCTGGCTATTGTGAATAATGCTGCTATGAACATAAAAAGTAGGGATGGTGTTTCCGCTGCGCATTTTTGGCTTCCCAGAGTAGATTCCCAGGAGTGGTATCGCTGGGTCAAATGGGAGTTCAATTTCTAGTCTTTGGAGGAATGTCCATATTGTTTTTCCAGAAAGGCTGTACCAGCCGGGCATTCCCACCAACAATGGATGAGTGTCCCCTTTTCCCCACACCCACGCCAGCACTTGTTGTTCTTGTTCTTTTGAATATGTGCCAGTCTCTGTGGTGTAAAGTGGTATCTCATTGTTGTTTTGATTTGCATCTCTCTCTGATGATTAGTGATGATGAGCATTTTTTCATATGTTTTTTGGCCATTCGAATTTCTTCCTTGCTGAAGTTTCTGTTCATTTCTTCTCCCCATTTTTGGATGGGGTTGTTTGTTTTCTTCTTGTAGAGTTCTACCAGTGCCTGATATATCCTGGATATTAACCCCCTTATCGGATGTGTATTGGGTGAATATTCTTTCCCATTCTGTGGACTGCTTTTGTATCTTAGTCACTGTTTCTTTTTGAGGTGCAGAAGCTTTTTAGTTTCATCTAGTCCCATATGTTTATCCTTTCTTCTAGTTGCTTTGTTAGTGATGTTTCATCTTTGAAGATGCCTTTAGCTTCAATGTCATGAAGGGTTTTTCCTATATTTTCTTCAATGTACTTTATGGATTCAAGTCTGATATTGAGATCTTTAATCCATTTTGATCTGATCTTTGTGCATGGTGTTAGACACAGGTCCAAATTCATTCTTTTACATGTCGCTGCCCAGTTTTCCCAACACCACTTATTGAAGAGGCTTTCCTTACTCCTCCATTTTAAACTCGTTGCACCTTTATCAAAGATTAAATGATCATACGTTTGAGGTTGGGTTTCAGGATACTCAATTCTATTCCATAGGTCCACGGGTCTGTTTTTATTCCAATACCATGCTGTTTTAATTACTACTGCCTTGTAGTACAGTTTGAAGTTGGGTAAGGTGATGCCTCCCATCTTCTTTTTTCCCGAGGATTGCTTTAGCTATCCTTGGGGGTTTATCGTTCCATACAAATTTCAGGATTGTTTGGTCAATTTCCTTGAAGAATGTCATGGGTATCCTTATAGGGATTGCATTGAATCTGTACAGAGCTCTAGGGAGTATTACCATTTTGACAATGTTGATTCTCCCCATCCATGAGCAGGGAATATGTTTCCATTTCCTTGTGTCCTCTTTTATCTCTTGGAGCAGTGTCTTGTAGTTTTCTTTATACAGGTCCTTTACACACTTGGGTAAGTTGATTCCTAGGTATTTGATTTTCTGTGGCACAATTCAACATGATCTTTTCCATGTCCATCCATTTATAGGCAAATTTCATAACTTCATTTTTCCTAACAGCTGCATATTATTCCATTGTGTAGATGTACCACAGTTTCTTTATCCAGTCATCAGTTCTCGGGCATACTGGTTGTTCCCAGGTTCTGGCTATTGTGAATAGTGCTGCTATGAAAATAAAAGTGCGGATTGTGTTTCTGCTGTGTGTTTTTGGCTTCCCAGGGTATATTCCCAGGAGTGGTATGACAGGGTCAAAGGGGAGCTCAAGTTCTAGTCTTTGGAGGAATGTCCATATTGTTTTCAAGAAAGGTTGTACAAGTCGACATTCCCACCAACAATGTATGAGAGTCCCCTTTTCCCTGCATCCACGCCAGCATTTGTTGCGTTTACCCTTTTGGATATGGGCCAGTCTCTGTGGTGTGAGGTGATATCTCATTGTTGTTTTGATTTGCACCTCTCTGATGATTAGTAATGATGAGCATTTTTTCATACGCCTTTTGGCCATTCAAATTTCTTCCTTGTCAAAGTTTCTGTTCATCTCTTCTCCCCCATTTTCTAATGGGGTTGGCTGTTTTTCTTATATAGCTGTACCAGTGCCTGATATATCCTGGATATTAACCCCTTATCAGATGGGTATTGGGTGAATATTCTTTTCCATTCTGTGGACTGTCTTTCTATCTTGGTCACTGTTTCTTTCGAGGTGCAGAAGCTCTTCAATTTCATGTAGTCCCATATGTTTATGTTTTCTTCTAGTTGCTTTGTTAATGGTGTTTCACCTTTGAAGATATCTTTAGCTTTAATGTCGTGGAG
The DNA here is from genome assembly GCA_021461705.1 of Cryptotis parvus. NCBI lineage: Eukaryota > Metazoa > Chordata > Mammalia > Eulipotyphla > Soricidae > Cryptotis > Cryptotis parvus. Next base: position 41,307 of record JAJIBD010006917.1, on the reverse strand, counting down.
GGTTTTTCCTATATTTTCTTCAACGTACTTTTATGGAATCAGGTCTGATATTGAGATCTTTAATCCATTTTGATCTGATTTTTGTGCAAGGTGTTAGACACAGGTCCAAATTCATTTTTTACATGTAGCTGTCCAGTTTTCCCAGCACCACTTGTTGAAGAGGCTTTCCTTACTCCAGTTTGGACATTTTGCACCTTTATCAAAGATTAACTGATCATGTCTTTGAAGGTGGGTGTCAGGATACTCAACTCTATTCCATAGGTCCCAGGTCTGTTTTTATTCCAGTACCACACTGTTTTAATTACTGCTGCTCTGTAGTACAGTTTGAGTTTGGGAAAGGTGATGCCTCCCATCTTCTTCTTCCCAAGGATTGCTTTAGCTATCCGTGGGGGTTTATTATTCCATACGAATTTCAGGAGTGTTTGGTCAATTTCTCTAAAGAATGTCATGGGAATCCTTATAGGAACTGCATTGAATCTGTACAAAGCTCTAGGGAGTATTACCATCTTGACAATGTTAATTCTCCCCATCCATGAGCAGGGAATGTGTTTCCATTTCCTCGTGTCCTCTTTTTATTTCTCCAATACCTGAATAAGCCTATCACCATCGAGGAAATTGAAACAACAATTAAAAAGTCTGCCCAACCACACAAGCCCAGGTCCAGATGGGTTCACTGGCTAATTCTACCAAACCTTTAAGGAGGACCTACTGCCAGTCCTGTTCAAGCTCTTCCAGGAAATAGAAGAAACAGAAATACTCCCAAACAGCTTTTACAAGGCGCATATCACCTTGATACCCAAAGCAGGGAGAGACAACACAAAGAAGGAAAATTATAGACCAATCTCCTTGATGAACACAGATGCTAAGATCTTCAACAAAATACTAGCAAACAGAATCCAAAGACTCATCAAAAAGATCATACATCATGACCAAGTAGGATTCATCCTGGGAATGCAAGGATGGTTCAACATTCGCAAATCAATCAACATAATACATTATATCAATAAGAGAAAAATAAAAACCATATGGTCCTATCGATAGATGCAGAAAAGCGTTTGACAAGATCCAGCACCCATTCATGATCAAAACCCCCAGAAAATGGGAATTGAAGGAAGCTTCCTCAAGATAGTCAAAGCCATCTACCAAAAGCCCACAGTTAGTATCACTCTCAATGGGGAAAAATTGAAAGCCTTCCCCTTAAGATCAGGAACACGACAAGGTTGCCCTCTCTCATCTCTTTTATTCAATATAGGACTGGAAGTACTCGCCATAGCAATCAGAGAAGAAAAGGACATTAAGGGCACCCAGATAGGCAAGGAAGAAATCAAGCTATCATTATTTGCAGATGACATGTTATTATACCTAGAGAACCCTAAACTCTCGACCCAAAAACTCTTAGCAACAATAGATATGTATAGTAGAGTGGCAGGGTACAAAATTAATACCCAAAAGTCTGTGGCTTTCCTATACACAAATAATGAAAGAGAAGAAAGGGATATTAAGAAATCGATTCCATTCACAATTGTGCCACAGAAAATCAAATACCTAGGAATCAGCTTAACCAAGTGTGTAAAGGACCTATACAAAGAGAACTACCCAGGGCTCTTAAGTCTAGCAATGGATATATTAGTTTACTATTTCTGCAGAGATAGCCTTTATCTAGTTTGCAACCCTTTATGGAATGACACATTCAATGATCTAATTGTTTTGCTTTCTCAAGTGTCTTTTAATTAGATTAGAAAAATGATAATGTTCAAAAGACTTCAATACAAGTCATCTACTTAAATATTTTATTAGACATTTTGCCTAATCAAATATTTTTAAGTGATTCTCTGCTACATAAAAGATACCGCAGAAGCTTTGGAGCTGTGTGGATGGTCTAATACATCATGTCTTGTATACCCTGTCACTCCAAACTGCTTTTGTAGGACTCATGGTTACATGATTGCCATGATAATATAGTCTTTTCCAAAGTTATTTCTGGGTAACTCATTCAGTTATGTTTCCTTAACTTTATAGTATACTTTCCATCAGTTTTGATTATTTGGCATTATCATTTGCTTCCGTGAATTTGTTTCCTATTGATGCATGCTTTTGTGTATATTTCCATATTGTGAATAGAAAGTTGTCTTACATCAATCACATTTGGTTCCCTGCATCTTGTACAAACACATTTAATTTTGCATATGACAAATTATAGGAATCCACTATATGTTGGTTGATGACACAAACCACAGTCTCAGATACACCAGTCAGAGCAGCTACCAGCTCTCCGTGTAGCATGTGGCCACAATGCATCCACACAATTTATCTCCAAGTACCAATAATATTCTACCTACCCTCTCAGAGAGCCTGGCAAGCTACTGAGAGTATACCGCCTGCACTGCAGACCCTGGCAAGCTGTCTGGTGCATATTTGATATGCCAAAACCAGTAATAACAATGCTTATTTCCCCGACCCTGAAAGAGCCCATAATATGGCAGCATTAAGAAGAATAAAGAAGGAGTGGCTGATAAACTCTCAGGGCCAAACTTGGCTGCCTAAATGAAGAAGGATGGTCAGACTTCTTCGTCAAGACCCTGAACAAACGGTTTGAGGCTATTTGTATTCCTGAAGCAAGCAGATGCCATTGTGCTACACTGGCAGGTGATAGGGTCAAATAGAAGCATTATTGGCGCCCACTCGAGCAAATTGACGCATAATGGGATGTCAGGTGATCAAGCGATCAAGTAATGATACAATTAGCATTAACTTCACCCCTGGGTTTCTTCCTATTTTCAATTTTCAGATAGAATCTTATGCTGCATCAAACCTTACTCTCTCTGAAGCTAGAGAAGTTTGGATATTCTCTAAATATTCTTTCATACTTTTAGGCACTTTTACCTTTTCTGTCACCACAAACTAAAATGATTCTCTGTCTTTTTGGCCTTTCTTACTCTTTGCCCTCTCATTTTCCACTTACCCCTACCTGCTGTTTTCTTTTCTTTGAGAGATTCTAGGAACATAGTAGATTTGTAAGTATATATGACTGGTAATTAGCGTGAATCTTTTCCTCAGTTCAAAAAATTGTAGACTTATATTAAAATATTGTGCTCTGAAACAAATGGGTTGATTAGTCTATATTTAGACTTTAAAATAAGTGTCTATGCAATTATAGTTTGTATAACATAATCCCAAGAAGGAGTACCGCAGAAAATCCGGACATACCTAAACCTGTTTGGGTTGCTTAGTGGCATTTTGCCAACAAACCGAGCTCTCTCACTACACTACATTACTTCATTCTGCTCCTATATATTTCACTATTTGCTTCATAAAGCTTGGCTCACATTTGCAGCCCTAACAAAAGCCTGTATAGAGAAAAGGTAATTCACATGGAAGGTACTGCCAGATTAGCAGCCTCCATGATCACAGTTCCAGGCATTCCCAATGACTAGACACACATTTTTTTGTATGACTTCACACACTGGCTTGAGCCAAAGAAAGACAATAGAAGTAACGGTTCCGTGTAGAAAGCAATGCCAAATGGATGTGGCGCCACTGCTACCCAGGAGTTTCAGCTCTAGTAAACCAAGGCTATGGAGCCTGCCAACGGGTGGGGCAGCTCAAGATAAATATAGCTAATAGCTGTGGTTTAACTCCCACGCAGTTATGCACAAGGCATTAGGAGTTGGTTTGCAATTTGATCTGGTATTTAAAAAAACACTAAGATATAAATAAAAACATGACCTAAATGCATAAACAGGGGTCTCTGTCCACCATGTGCTAGAGAAATGCTTCAGGGTCCCAAGATAAAACACTCTTTCTACTGTGCTAGAGCTATTTCTCTTGATTTAGAGTTAAGTAAAGCATGATTCTTTGCTGCTAATATCAACCTTTCTCCTCTCTGTTTTCATTGTGGATATAGCAATGAAAAGATGAAATATTAGGTGATGATGTTGATGAATACATAAAGCTAATCAAATTAACTCATTGCAGAAAATTTGCTTCTCCTTTCTGTTCCACACTTTCTCTTCAAGGTAAAGAAGTACTTAAAATTCATATTTTAAGTACTAGAATTTTCCATTTCTGTCTAATTCTATAAATATATCACAACATTTTATCATAATTTTGAGTTGAAAAATGTAAAAATAAAGGGAAAACAAAGTAACAGTTTTATCTCATAATTAACTTACATTGAGAGAGCCAGGAGTTGCTTCAGTGGGCTAGGTCCATGCTTGAGGCATGGGTTCGATTCCTGACATCCATGGTTCCCTGAACACCTCAAGAAGTGACACCCCAACCACAGAGCTGGGGGAAATACTGCCAGATGTTGCCCCTAAGGCAAAACAAAAATTTGAAAAATTATTGAAAAGCATTTTCCAGGGGCCAGAGCAATAGTTCTATAGGAAGGGCATTTGCTTTGCACATAGCAACCTACATTATAAATTTAAATAACTTGTGAGCATTAAATCAGAGAGGACTGTGGCAATTATGTAAAGACTTGGTAAAATTACCATCCTTAATTTCATTTTTCTGGAACAATACAAAAGATATTAATAACACCTGGAATATACAGGTAGTTACAGCATTCAAAAAGAATTGGAAAATTACCGGGGTATCAGTCCTACTTACATAATCCCAAAACAGCAAAGTAAAAAATATGTCTGGTATCAACTCTGAAGTTCACAGGCTTATGTTTTCTTGTAAGGATGGAGCAATTCATTTTTATATTTTATAATCTTAAATATTTAGGAAAATCTTACACTTTATTTCCCCTTGATTTGTCCATGGATATAAAAGTCTTTCTTTTCCCCTTGTTTTTAAAGAAGAAAATAAAAAGTAACAAAGCATGAATTATATTACTGGGACAGAAAATGAACTCCCGGACAGTGGAGACTTGTATTGCTAAAAATCAGATATCAAGCATCCAGGCAGAGAGGCACAATCTCTCTCCTGGGTCCAGCAAAAATCTATAGTAAAATTGCTAACCCACAAGGAAGCCAACTTCCCCACATTTACTATCTTCCAATTAGGGACTTTCCCTGTTTATGAGATTACTGTTGACTGTAAACAGGTGAAGAAGCATTAGAAGCCCAATTGAAGAAAAGGCATTCCAGGGAGAGTCCACTTAATGTTCATCCCTTGAATCTAGCTTGTATCTCCTTCATTACAGAAGGAATTAAACTCTTGCTTCCCTGGCTGATCAGGGTAGTCTTGTCACCTGAGACTCTTGTGCCAAAGGTGTGTCTTTCTCCTTCTACCCTTTCAATAGACTCACCCAGTGCTTTAGGTCAGCTGGGATATTTGTTAAATGATTTCATACTTCTCAAAGAGCCTGCTCTTCTGTAACAGTTATGCAGACAATGTATGGAAAGATTTGGGCGAGGGTGTGGATTGGGAGTGAAAATGATACCACTGATGAGAAGGATGACGTACTTAAAATTACCTGTATTGACCAAAGAAGTTTGACTTTGCAATTGGCTTTTCTAAAACAAACTTAGAGCCTCAAAAATCATAAGGTACGTTTTCTTTAGTATTGGGATAAAAATTCCATAAGCAAAATCATAGATTTTACATTTTAATATAGAAACAATGAATTTTAATTGCTTGAAAAATCTTATCTTTCTTCACTTATAATGGGATATATTGTTTCACTTTTACGTTTTGAAAATATGATTCCACGGGTGCACGCATACAGTCACCTGGTAACCATATTCCTTCATTGTGTATTCAAATAACTTGAAGAGAAATGTGTGAAAATATGAAATGTGTTTCTAGACTTACAGAGATAAACTGATTGAAACAGAGATCTCTGCATTCAGCAAGCATGAAAGTGCCTTTCAAGCTGAACAGATCTTCTAAACATACCTGAGGGAATTCATTTTTCTCAGAACTCAGTCATGCTTTCAAACCAATTAAGATAATAGAGTATATATTTAATAAACTTTCCAGTTGTAAAAAGAAAATGCATATCATGAAACAACATATCTCTAAAGCATGTTTTCATTGTATTATAAAAGCATTTAAAACACTTAGTGACAGTAAGAAATAGCTTTTTGGGAGCCATAATTATTTTGAATTTGTGCTTATTTTGTTTATCTTAGATAGCACTTTGTGGCATTTATATTCAACGTATCCTATAGACAATTTATTAACAAGAGGAGGCTTATACAACTTCTCAGTTCAGCCTGTAATGGAAAGATACTAATTGCATCATTATTAGGAATATCTAGATAGTTTGATACATATTCCTATTTTTATGCTCATAACTACAAAGAGAATCCTGCCCTGGGCATCTAGATATAGACATATGTTATTTATTAAGATCATATTTGTATATTATTTGAGCTGTCATGAAAACACTTCTGTTATTTCTGATTCGATTTCTAAGAACCACTTAATTGACTGTGACACACAATGTATGTGTACCTAAGACTAAAGCCTACTATTCCTGAACTGTTCCCAACTGGTAAAAATGAGCCTGATTATGTATGAACAGTTGTAAGTCACTCACTGTCCAAAGGTTGACTTTATGTTTTATTATTCCACCCAGCACAGTTTTGAGAGCACAGATTTTTTAATTAATTAATTAATTTTTTAAGCAATTACAAAAATGTTCATGTTTGGGTTTCGGCCATACAGTGTTCCAGTACCCGTCCCTCCAGCAGTGCCCATTGCCCACCACCAATGTCCCCGATTCCCTCCCCCTCCCATAGCCTGCCTCCATGGCAGGTTCTTTACCTCTTTTCTCTCTTTCTCTTTGAGAGCACAGATTGATGTTGCTAATAATTAACCTGATAAAACACCTATAAACTAGATTATCTAATGCAAATTAGCTCACTTTGTGGTCACATTTCAACTTATAGCAACCTGGTTCATATTGGCTTGCTAGCCTACCTCCGGAACAGTCTGTGAATCTTCAGTTTGTTATCTACTATTTGTGCAATGTAGAAACTTCAAGTTCTCTAAGCACCTCTTTCTTCAACTTAAAATAACATGATGGTTGTTGTATAAGACCATTTGTCATGATCCCTGGAGAAAAGTAAATACTCAAATGAAGATGTAGATTACAATTATTATTTTGTTTGCTTGTATTTTTTCATTTTTACTGTTTTAGGGTCATACCTGGCAGTGTTCAGGGCTTATTCCTGGCTCTATGCTTGGGATCCCTTATAACAGCCTGTGCTTAGGGAACCGTATGTGATGCTGGGGATTGAAATAGGGTTGGCTGCATGAGAAGCAAGGAGTTTATCTTCTGTACTACCTCTTCAGCCCCTGCAGATTTTTATCACCATTATACTTGAGTTCTTTAAACTGAAGCCATGGATGCTTTTATTGGATGTATGTGTGTTGCACTTCATAGCACTTTGCAGAAAGTGAGGAGGTAAAATTGGTATTATATTTCCTGAGCAACCATACTATGTTAAAGCCATAGATGTATGAGAAAGAAAGTCATGCAAAAAAGAGATACGATTCTGGGAAATTTGCGTTCCCCAACATTCTGAGCACAGGCCTGTCTCTCATATACACAGAGGGATGGTTGTTGACAAGCAACCACAGCAAGGTGAAGTATTCATGGCCGAGGTGCCTGAGGCGCAGCCAGTAGGGGCTCAGCTCACAGCCCCCATTGCAGCCTGTTCTTTTCTTTAACTTCTCCTATGCAGAATTTGGAATTTTTATTCTATACCAGAAGTTTTGAATATAATATTCTCTTTGATGAATGTTTTCATGTATTTTTTAATTCCCCATTTTTTCTAAAATGTAGGGAGCCCCTAAATTCTGCTTCAGAATCTTTCCAATTGATGAATTAATGAGATCAAATTAGAATATATTTCTTAAACGTTTTTATTCCAAAGAATCATCTGAGATTATTTTAAGTATGCATGTTTATGGTTTATAGAAATATATTTCTACATTAAATTATGATACTGAGCCAGGAATTTTGCATTTTAAGCAAGCAACCAGGTAATGCTGACAGAGGTTGCCCAGGTCTTGAGTAACAAGAAGTGAGACTTGTTGCATCCAGGCTAATGGTTATTTTCTGAAGGCCATTTCTTTCATTGGAATGATAAAAGGGACATTAAAGCTATTTGTATCATATGTGAAAAGAATATTTGTTTGAACACATCTTTCTTTGTACTCTCTCCTTTTTATGGTTCATCTGTTTCTATTTCTTCCAGCCCCTTACACACCATACACATGCGTGAAAACACAATCATTTGTGTTTTAGTTCTAAGATGAAGCATTTTTATCTATGTGTTTTGATTTGTGTCAAAATGTATCTGCTCACTCCTCCCTCCCCACACACAAACCACTAAGAAGGAACATTGTTCAGAGAGAAAGGAGAATCTTATTTGAAAAATTGCTTTGAGTTTGCCTTTCAAACACAACTCTAGGTTTATCCATAAAGGAATGCAGTTGGGATTAACAAGAGTGCTTTGCATTGGGGGGAAGGTTTTGTCTACCACTACTACCACTAATACATTTAACCAGTCCTGATAATGTTTTATATAACCAACAGATGGCAGTAGCAGTCTCCTTTTCCTTGAGTGATCAGAAAATTGAAATTCTCCTGGTCCTAAGATACTCTAGGAACACTCATCAACTTTTTCTAGGTTCCTTGAGTTCTTGGCTGATTTCAAAATGTTATCTCGCTCTGAGCACTGGACCACTTAATCACTCTTAGAATATGTAACTCCATTTTTCAGGAGCCATGCTACCTACAAAATCCTTATTTGCCTAACTCAAATGGAAAACCAGAAGACCATGACTGTCTCGTTTCCAGTATGCATAATTTTTTATTTTACGCATCTGGACATTTTGGCTACACTAAAAATACATCTCTTTAAATTAAAAGGGAGAACTCATATTTTTAAAGATTACATATGTTTGCAAATGAGCCGGAGTAAATCATTTCATCAGTCTCCATCAATATTCACTTTTTTTTTTTTTTTAGAGCTATGCAGTTGTGCCTGTTAAGGGTATATAACATGCATCTACAGCATATAGAAATATTTTTACATTACTGTAATAACTGACATCGTCTGTTATAAAGTATCAGACGATACTTTATCGTCTGAAGTAATTACCATACCAATGCATATCACAATATATATGCTACTCTTACATTTAAGTTTATACTATCATTAATTCATTTTTTAATTTCTCGCCAGCAAATTAAAATTAGAAATTCTAGATACCTTTTTCCTTGATGCCTGCTTTAACAATCTATTTCCTGGTTTAAGCTCAAGGTTAGAAAACTTTTTTTTTTCTTTCTACAATTCCATGGCTTTATTTCACTGATCCTTGGTGGTCACATTTTCTTTAGACATATAATTGAGAAATACACTTAATATTACTATGTAAATTAATATTTTAACCATTAGGTTATATAAATGGACTAGTAGAAAAATTGAACAGTCTTTATGGTTGTGAAGAAGGTAAGAATGTACTTTCTTACCATTCACTCAGTATATTACTGAAGATTTTGGCCACTGGTAAATGATAAGAAAAAAGAAAATGAAAGACACACAGATTAAAGCAGAAGCAAAATTGTCCCTATTTGCTGGTATCATGATTGTCTACTTAGAAAGTCCTAAAGATCTACAAATATGAATGAGTTTTTAATTATCTGACCATAGCCCTTTGAGGTGTTGCACGTGTGGCTGCGGTTTCCGGCTGCATCAACAGGTGGCAGACAGGAGATAGGCTTGTCTACACTCAGGGCTCTGCCTCGTGGGCCCTGGCTGGTTGATGGTCTGACATAGAAAAAGACTGGGTTCTCTTGGATGAACCCAGAGTCACAGCAGAGACTGGCAAGCTAACAATGGTGTATTCGATATGCCAAAAACAATAACAATAATGGACCTCATTCCCAACAAATGTAGATGTTACTGGCCCCTACTCGAGCAAGTCGATGAACAACAGAAAGACAAGTGACAAGTGAAAAGTATTAATGAATGAGTTTTACAAGTATCAAGAAAACTGGACAAAAATTTCTATTTCAATAAAAATGTGCATTTAATTACAATTAGAGTTCTGTGAAAATCACAATTTAAAAAAAATAAAATATTTAAGTATAAGTATAAAATGCATATAAATTACTAAATGCAATGAAAGGAAGCAACAAAAAATAAGTAAATGGAAATTCATACCATGTTCATGAATTGTACACCTCAACATAATAATTTTCTAATTTACTCACTTGATTTCTGGTTTATTATAATTATTACACAAATAAAATTAAAGATTTTATGTGGATACACATAAGCTTATTTTAAAATTTATAAGAAAAGTTGCATGTAATATTAGTATTAATTTATAGCAGTTCTTGAAGAGTCCTTCTGGAAATGAAGAATTGCTGAGTAGTTACTAGGAGGTCTATGAGTGGTGAAGGCAAGATGTGTATATGACCATAAAATAATAGGGGTTAGAACCAGGTGTCATGTATTGATGAAGCACATGGTCTGGTATATACAAGTTCATAAGTATATATGCAAGATGCTTCAGATGCAGTAAAACTAAAGAAATCATTGTACATCTTTAAGTAAAACAAAAATCTGAATATTGCTAACTTTGAAGCAAAGTCAGTCATTATCTCTTGTAATACTATTGCATTACATCATTGGGAGAATGGGGCAAGCAGTAAGCATGGATTACTAATTTTACAATTTCATGTAAATATATAATTGCCTCAAAATTAAAAAGTTTACAGAAAGATAGTCCAAAGACATAGAACACAGAGTAGTCTGCTTTCCTAGATTCCATCGCTGCGACCACATAAGATCTCCAAGGGGTCACCAGGAGTGAGCACCAGTTTATGGTGTGAACTCCAAACAAAGCAGAAATAAATTAGAAATTCAAGATGTGAATGGCATTTTTCCCTTATAATAGAAAGAATTGTACAGAAACAAGAATTACAAGAACAAATGCTATGACAAATATATTGCTAGACATAATATCAAATTCTATTCTAGTATTTGAAAATAACTCATGGTCTTTATTGGTTTTCAATGGATTTACAGACAATGAATCTCATATTAATGCTTATAAAGATTGTATGATTTTTTAAAAACAGAACATTAGAGAGTTCCAAATCAATAATCCTTTAGATCCAAAGGCTAAAGATCAAAAAAGCTGGTATTTAATTACAAGACATTTGGTGTATATATTAAATGAAAGTATTTTCACTTCAAATTTGGTTAGATTTTAATGAAAAATAATACCGAAGTAAAATTTATGAAAAGACTGTCAAATAAATTTAGATAGTAGGAACCTTCACTAAAATTTTTATCTGTGTGTGCACGTCAATATGTATGCATGTATGTATGCATGCTAGTATACATTATCAGCTTGGTTTATTGTTGATTGCTGTTATATGACAATAGGTTTAAGAACTTCATTTTTTTTGCTTTATAATAATAATTAAAATGTAAGACACAAAAATTAAGTTAAAATGTGTATTACTTGTATACATACTGCTAAGGCGAATATATGCATCATCTCTGCTTTCCCTAACTTTATGAATTTGAGCCAATTAAATTATACTCTAAAGAGAACTTAAAATTTTTTACTTCATGTAGGATATAGTTTCAGAAAATCAAATCATGTGTACTAGGCCAAATGCAGCTCTTGTTCATTAAGTAAACTTACAATAATGAAAACAATGAAGTTGTTAGGAACTAGTTTATTGCACCTTCTTTATAATTTCATTTCTTTTATTCTAAATGGAAAATAAGGACATGTTGGGAAGGCAAAGTTCAGGGTACATTATGTTCCTCAGTGAATGGCAATCAACACTTTTGTGACCGACTCCAGGCATGCAAGACACAACAGAGTTCCAGAGTCTCAGAGGAAAATATGGTTTCTGAGGGAGAAAAGAAAGTAGAAAAGGGTCTGGAGTGACAGGACAGTGGGTAAGGCAGTTGCTTGCATGTGGACAACCAGTCTGATCCCAGGCTGGCCATATTGTCCACTGGGCACTGCTGCAAATGATCTATGAGTGCAGTCAGGAATAACGCTTGAGCATTACCAGGTGTAGCTTAAAAACAAATGAAAAGGAAAAAAAGAAGTAGAAAAATAAATAAAGCAATAAAAGAAAAGGTTCAAAAGGAAGGACATAACATAAATATGAATGGTTTCCCCATTTGCTATGGGGTTAACCCTTTCTTAAGCTTTTAGAATTCACTGGAGACTATTTTTGACTTTTATTTGGACTTTCATTAGTTCATTAGAACATGAGATTATGAATACAAAAGAAAGTGTTTTGAGCATATATAAAGCCAAGCATACGTTCTTTCTATTTCTTAAAGTATTCTATTTCCTTACATATAAGGAAATTCAGGTAAGAAGCTTTACCAAAATGAACATCAATTCTAAAACTATGTTGTGCAGAGTCACTAAAGGCCTCTTGTTCTCAAGTGTGGTTCATATATAGTTTGACCTTTTGCTACCACTGGCTATGAATCCCATGAATATGTACTAGAAAGGGAATATATAAAGCAATAATTTTTCATGTAATATATCTATTTGTCAAAGACAAATAACTCAGTGTGTTGTAAATTTCCCTTGCCTTAGAAATTCAATAATGCTTCTATGTTAGTCTTTTATATCTTCTGAATAAGAATACAAAGATTATTAACTTGATGAACAGGATTCAAATAACAATTTTGAAAGAGTGTTCATGCTAGAAAGAGATTTCTTTCTATCAGTGGGCTTGAACTTGAAGGTTCCTGGCATATCAAAATATTTTCAAGAGTTGATCAATTTATTGAACATTTGAGAATTTAACTGTCAACTTAATTTGTTAAATGGGCAAGAAAGAAAAAGTAAAATCAAGCTAACTATGGAAAAAAATGAGCCACTAAATTAGGCTGAGATGAAATTAAATTTTCCCCTGTCATGTTGCATTTTTTCCTTCTTTGGGATTGGATAAGTGCTAGAAAGAGTATATTAAAAGATCATAACTACTTATTCACTGACTGTTAATTGTTACATTTATTTTGATTACATGTAAATGTAATTCTTTTAGTAATTTTTAAATTTATTTGTTTCTTTTTTAATTACATCCATTAACTCTCAGGAGTTCTGATTCTATACTCAGGAATTACTCCTGGTGGTGTTTGGGAGACCATATGAGATTGCAGGATTGAATCTGGATTGGCCGCATGCAAGGTAAGCACACTACTCACTGTACTATCACTTTGGCCCTGTGGGAATGTTAAAATGATTTAAATTTAATCATTAGAAAAATTCTAACAATTAATTTCAGAGGAACAAATGGCATTGTATAACATATTCCATTAGGATTACCATATAAAATGGAAGAAAATATGAAAGGGAAGGAGGAAATAAGAGGTGAAGGGATGAAGAAAGGAAAAAGAGAGGGAAGAGGATGAAAAGTATGGGAACATACATGCATTCCTTGAGTATAACATCCTATGTATAGAAATATCCTAGAACGAGACTAGAGAGATAATTAAAATAAGAAAATACATAACAGACCCCCCAGCTCAAATTCCTGGCACCACCTATGGTCATCCAAGCACTGCCAGGATCCCTCCTGAGCAGAGAGAACATGCCCGGGGGGGGAGAGGAGGGGAGAGGGTGGAAGCTAACAAAATATTTAGACCATTAGAGGGATTTTACATTATTTTAAATACACGATTGAGAATATAATTAATAAAAGTCAGCTTTAGTCAAAACGCAGTTAAGAGGTTATCTAAAGAATTATCCTTGTGTTCAAGGTAATAAGATACTGCATTTTTAGAGTGACCTTTATATCCAGAACATCCCTTCAGAGGGATATCATATCAGAAAGTAATTGATTTTCTGTTGTCAAGGAAAGAATTGACCAGATCCTTCACTTTTGAGCAGATCATCAGGGCCCTTATGAATGATTAATTATGCCCATCTACACCAAACAACCTTGCCTCAGGGAGAATGTGTGAAGGGGTCTATTGTTTGCCTTAGCAAAGCAACCCGCAATTATGGTATTTAGACCTTGTCTAATTTGTATGAAGAATCTGGACATCTCCAGATGCCCCCTTCTTCATCCTTCAGTGCTGACCTGCTCCTTATCCCTAATGTCACCCCAAACATAAAAGCATCAAGAAGGTTGAGAGAGATGGGGTCTGCAGTCTGACACTAGCACCAGTATCAAGAGAATGAAGAACCAGAGGGTTCTGGTCCCAGTTGATGGGCTCTGGGTTCACCCTACATCATGTGAGTGACAAAGGCTTGAGTTACTTTTGGGGAGTTACAAAAATCATAGCTATAAGGATATGCAGCCAGTTTGACAGGGCATATATCACACGCATAATTTTTATTTAATAATAGGTGTAGCCAGGTGTTGCCCTTCTAAATAGATTTAGACACTGGGATGTAAAAGCTTGAAAGAGGGCTGGAGAAAAGGCTCAGAAAGCTCAAGTTCCTATGTGTACTGCATGTGAGAACCTTGGGCTCAGTTTCCAGCATCAGATGACTCCTCAGTACCAACTTGGAAGTAACCCCTGAAGGCTATCAGGTATGGTCTGAAAACAGCTTGGAGATTCCTGGTTGGCGAAATGGAGAGCTCCTTGTACTGAAAGTAGGCACTGGGAACATGCAAGTCCATCCAAGAAAAAACTGAGGTCATCATGTCCCTGGCTCCTGGGTACACCAAAGAGATACCTCATTAAAATATTCTTTGTTAAAATGAATTAATTGATTTTTTAATTGAATCACTGTGGGATACACAGTCACACAATGGTCCAACATCTCTCCCTTTAACAGTGTACATTTCCCACCACCAGTGTCCCTAGTTTTTCTCCTCCTTCACCCTGCCTCTATGGCCCCTCTCTCTCTCTCTCTCTCACTCTCTCAGGTATTAAGACATGCAATAAAGATGCTGAAAGGCTATCATGTATATTCCTTTATTTACTTTCAGATGGTTTTGGGTTTATTGTCCAACAGGGAAAATATATGAGTTTTCTCTGTATATTAATAATCTCTCATAATCTCTATCTCTCTCTCTTTCCCTTGTCCCTCTGGTTTATGATTGACATTAGCTAACAAACCAGGGTTTATCACTCAGGCAGATTAACATTCTGAACTAGGTAACTGTGTGTTGTGGATGGTTTTCTTGTGTATTATAGGACTTTTATCAACATCTATGGGATGCATTTCATGTCAGTAGTATCAGGCCACCCACCTCAAGTTGTGTAATCAAAAAGTCTCTACTATTGTCAAATAGACATGTTTAGTGGTCAGAATTGACCTCAGATAGAGAACCAAAGCAGCCTTAAAAAGCACAGAGAAAAAGAAAAATAACGGAGCAAAAAGATAAAGAAAAAGAACAGAGCAGTGAATTACTTTTGGGAGAAAGATCAAATCTTCATTTATTGAGAACTAGATCCTCACCCCAATATGTATCTTCTATATACCTAAATCCTTTCAACACTGTCTCTATCAGGAAGAATTTCTTTCACATCCTACACTATATACTTCTTCAGTTTATTTTGTTGCATGATTATTTTATTACTTTGAAATGCTAAGATATTTGGACGGAGTGAGGTGTAAGTGCAGTGTAATCATTTTCTTATTTATCTAAACTAAAGTATGATAATGTGCTTATTCAAGCAAAGTATCTCGAATGTAACATGAAAAATCATTAGTCAAAATTGGATTTTTATGTTAATATTTTTCTTCAATACTGTTATTCCATTTTCTCAGTATTCCTTATTTCACAAAAAATAATTTTTATTGTTATAAAAGGAAACCATATTAAAGCCTACTTCTTTTAATAGTGAAGATGAAGGAAAAGTTTCATGATGTCTAATAAAATAAATATATATATCTATAATTAGCTAAATAAACTCACAGTTTACCAACATATTCTTTTACATATGAGGGCCTATTTACTAGGCAGGTTTGCAAGACTATACCTGATCCCTGTCACATTTTTTTGCATTTACATCTCAGTAGGTTCATACTGCATTATTACATGATATCTGTTAATTTGACCTAATGCATATGAATGTGATCAGAAAGAAACAGTAAGCATGAGATCCTGTCTTTGCTGACTTTATAAAATAAAATAATATAACCCACCCAAGGAATCCTCAGAAAATTATCAGAGTGAATGTTTAGTCCTTGAAATTTATTTATTAGCAATCCAAAGAAGAATCTTATAAATTAAAACATGTTCTTCAGCATCTGAATTTTCATACACATACCAGTCAAAGAGTTACAGTCACTCAAGACCTACTCCATCATAATTAAATTGTACTTGTCAGCTTTTTATTACTAGTCTTGGAGATAAATCCTTATCTTAGAGGTTCCCAGGATGATTATCATCATGGCCTCTTGTGTTTATCATGAAGAGGGATTCTGACAGAATCATAACTCCTGGAGGTCTTGTGTGACTTACCTTCAGCTTTTTCTCTTCAGCACACAACACCTTTATATCCTAATTTTAAAAGATTCTATTGTTTTTGTTCCTTCATTTTTCAGAGCGTCTCCCTTATTCTCTCTTCCTCCTTCCTCATCATCCATTCTTCTATGAAATAAAAAATGGCTATTCTTTCCTTAACAAAAGTTAGTTTTTCTCAATGTTTCATACATATATATATATATATATATATATATATTACATATCCTATTTGGGTTTAATGGAAAGTTTCCCCCTGTATTATTTATTTGAGTGTGATCAATATTCTTGCTATATATGAGTTCATCTAGAGTGGGGGAGGGGGAATCCTATATCACTAAACTGACCTTCAAAAGAAAAAAAAAGACATAGAGTCTTTGAATCCTCCCCTCCCCAAAGAAGGTTATTTTCAGATATACAATTTAAATTTTATTTAGATATAATTCTCTAGAACATATAAATGTACAATTTAATGCTATCTAGATATAATTTTCTAGAACATTTCACACTGAAAGATCCAATAAAACTAAGAAATTTTATTTTATCATTAACTGTAACTTGACAGTCTGTCTAAGGTCAAAAATATTTTATTGGCCTTATAGAATTCTTCATAATTCTAATTGAATTATGCTATAAACTATGCGGTACAGCAAAACTAGAGGAATACTTTTGTAATATATGTGGAAGACTAATTTTTAAAAATAATATATATTTAACAATAATTTTTAAAAATTAAAATGATTATAATTGTAATAAATTGATCACAGAGGTCACATGTTATAAGCAATAGACAAAATAAGCATATAGATATACGTTTCAGATGACTGTCACTGTCTTCCTGTTCATCACTGATTTGCTTGAGCAGGCACTAGTAACATCTCCATATGTCCTGTCTCATGCTAGTAGAGCCCAAGGGCACCAGCTTGCTCCGGGAACATAAAGAGCCTCAAACCATTCCATCAGGTCATGGGAATGAGGTCTATATAATTGTTACTGGTATTTGGCATATCAAATATGACACGGGTAGCTTGCCAGGCTCTGCCATGTGGGTGGCATGAAAACATAAATATCTCTGATATTGAAAAGATAAATATCACAAACACCTAACCAATTATTTTTAAATGCCATGTTAATATTATATGTTTGTAAAAATAAGAACAAAAAGACTACAAATGTCAATAGTTGTACAAAATATTATTATTATGGCTGGCAGGGAAGTACAAATCAGAAAGACAATATAATATCACCTTACACCAGTGAGAATAATGATCTATATAAAAAAAGTCAACCATGCTGGGAGGGCTGAGGCGAAAAGGAACTCTTTCTCACTGTTGGTGGTACCATTGACTTTCTCATCATCTAAGAAAAACAGTATAGACACTCTCAATAGTAACAGTGTGGAGAATGATCTTCTTGCCCAGTAATTCTAGTCCTTTGCTTCTATCTCAGTAACACAAAAAATATAACATGAGAATTGAGGCACAGCTTTGTTCCTCACATTATCATTACAACAGAAAAAATCTGGGAACATCTCAAGGGCTCCCCAAAAGATGGGTGAATAAAGAAGCTATATACGCCAATACATATACAATGGAATATTATTCCGTATTTCATGCAAATGAAATTCTGCATTTTTCTGACATAGTTATATCTATATCAGTTATACTAGCCTATCAGCGCCCGGCTCATCGAGTTCCACCCTGCAGCAGTCTTTCTTAAATCCGGCTCAGGTATGCCAGTCCAGAGACTTCGCAGACATGGGGCAGAGCTGGTACTGGCTCTCCCTGTGACCAGCCGCTCACGAGGCACCTGGGAGGGATGGTGGGTTCTAGCCCTGGCCCACCATCCCAGCAGAGCCTCACAACAAGCCAGACGACCCCCCCCCTCCATGAGAGCCTCCATTTTTCACATCCGGACTTCTCTCTCGTCAGACCTCCACCCAGCAGACCAGCCTATCAGCGGCGCGCGGTTCATCAATAAATGCCGGACTTAGAGATGCCTACAAGAGTATGCTACCTGCACGGCAGAGCCTGGCAAGCTACCCGTGTTGTATTTGATATATATGCCAAATACCAGTAACAATTATAGACCTCATTCCGGAATGGATTGAGGCTCTTTATGTTCCTGGAGCAAGCAGATGCCTTGGGCTCTACTAGCATGAGACAGGACATATGGAGATATTACTGGGGCCCGCTCGAGGAAATCGATGATGAACGGGAAGACAGTGATACAGTGATACAGTTCTATCTAGAGGGCATCATAATAAAAGTATAATGGAGAAAGGCAGATAATAAATGAACTCATATGTGTATATATATATGTGTGTGTATATATATATATATATATATGGATAATCTCACCATATGTGATATGTAAAGAAATAAAGCAAAGGAATAGTCATTGTTCAACAGCAACAACATCAGAACCCTTGATTCTCACTGACAAGAGGACTGAAATGCCATACAGGGGGCAGGAAGTGAGAAGGGAGGGACAGTGAGAAGGTGCTGAGGGCCAGTGGAAGAGGGGCATTGGCATTTTGGTGGTGGTGGTTGTGGTGTAGTAATGCTCTATGCCTAAAACATAAATATTAGCAAGGTTTTAAACTATCTCTCCAATAATAAGAAGAAAAGAATCAGCATTGTTTATTTTCATTTTCTCATTTTTTATTTATTTTTATATATTTTATTATACCATGTGAGATATACAGTTGCAAAGAAATTCATGTTTGGGTTACAGTCTTACATTGTTCCAGAACCCATCCCTCCACCATTGCCCATTTCCCATCACCATGTCCCCAATTCCTCCCCTCCCCTAGCCTACCTCTATGGCAGGTTTTTAATTTCTCTTCTCTTTTTCTCTTTCTCTATATCTCTCTTTTCTCTCTTCCTTCTCTTACACACTGTGGATTATAATACATACATTTAGAGGTTATCATGTGTATCATTTTGCCTGTATTCAATGCTTAGATCTAGGCTGGTATTATCACTTTCAACAATTATTAGCACACTGTTCCTTTCTCCGTCTTACCTAACCTCTGACTCCCACACGTTTGTGTTAGATTCCACTTTTGACAAGACCTCCTGATATTTTGTCTGATCTTGGTTTCATATATATATATATATATATATATATATATATATATATATATATATGATGTATAATGCAAATAAATGCAGTCATTCTATATCTGCCTTTTTCCTTCCGGATAATTTCACTCAACATGATACTCTCCATGTTCATCCATTTATAGGCAAATTTCATTACTTCGTTTCCCTAACAGCTGCATAGTATTCCATTGTGTAGATGTACCAAAGTTTTTTATCCAGTCATCGATTCTCGGGCACTCTGGTGTTTCCAGATTCTGGCTATTGTGAATAGTGCTGCTATTAATATAGAAGAGTAGATGGTGTTTCCACTGTGTGTTTTTGTTCTCACAGGGTATATTACCAGGCGTGGTATGGCTGGGTCAAACGGAACTAAATTTCTAGTCTTTGGAGGAATGTCCGTACAATTTTCCTTAAAAGGTGTGCCAGTCGACATACCCACCAACAATGAATGAGAGTTCATTTCTTCCCGCATCCACTCCAGCATTTGTTGTGGCACACCGGTATGTGCCAGTCTCTGTGGTATGAGATGATATCTCATTGTTGTTCTGATTTGCATCTCTTTGATGATTAGTGACGATGAGCGTTTTCATATGCCTTTTGACCATTCAAAAAAATTTTTTTTGCTTTTTTGGGTCACACCCAGCAATGCTCATGGGTTACTCCTGGCTCTTCATTCAGGAATTACTCCTGGCGGTGCTCGGGGGACCATATGGGATGCTAGGGATCGAACCCAGCTCACCATGTGCAAGGCAAATGCCCTATCCCCTGTGCTATCACTCCGCCCCTCGAATTTCTTCCTTGTCAAAGTTTCTGTTCATTTTTCTCACCATTTTTTTTTGACGGGTTGGCTGTTTTCTTCTTGTAAAGTTCTACTAGTGCCTGGTATATCCTGGATAGTAATCCCTTATTAGATGAGTATTGGGTAAATATTCTTTCTTATTTTGTAGATTATCTTTGTATCTTGGTCACTGTTTCTTTGAAGGTGCAGAAGCTTTTTAGTTTCATGTAGCCGCATATGTTTATCTTTGCTTCTAGTTACTTTGTTAGTGGTGTTTCCTCTTTGAAGATGCCTTTAGCTTTAATGTCGTGGAGGATTTTTCCTATATTTTCTTTTATGTACTTTTACAGATTCAGGTCTCATATTGAGATATTTAATCCATTTTTATCTGATTTTTGTGCATGGTTTTAGACACAGGTTCAAATTCATTTTTTACATATAGTTGCCCAGTTTTACCAGCACCACTTCTTGAAGAGGCTTTCCTTTCTCCATTTTGTACTTTTAGCTCCTTTAACAAAGATGAAATGGTCATGTGTTTGAGGATGGGTGTCAGGATATTTAGGATACTCATAGGTCCACTTTCCGCCATTTTTCACTTCTGGACTTCCCTCTCGTCAGAACTCCACCCAGCAGACCAGCCCATCACAGCCCTGCTCTCGCGGCAAGCGGCCACAAGGTTCATCAATAAATGCTTTATTTGGAGGTGTTTAAAAGAGTTTGCCTCCCGCTCGACAAGCCTGGCAAGCTTCTCGTGTTGTATATGATATGCCAAATTCCAGTAACAATTATATTAGGTCATTCCCATGACCTAATATAATGGTTTAAGGCTCTTTATGTTCCTGTAGCAAGCCGATGCCCCTGGCTCTACTGGCATGAGACAGGACATATGGAGATATTACTGGTGCCCGCTCTAGCAAATAGATGATCAACGGGAAGATCATGAGATCGTGATCGTGATCGTAGGTCCACTGGTCTGTTTTTATTCCAATACCAAGCTGTTTTAATTACTACTGCTTTGTAGTACAGTTTGAAGTTGGGAACAGTGATGCCTCCCATCTTCTTTTCCGCAAAGATTCCTTTAGCTATCCGTGGGTGTTTATTATTCCATACAATTTTATTTTTGCTTTTAAGGTCACACGTAGCAATGTTCAGGGGGTTACTCTTGGCTCCTTGTTCAGGAATTACTCCTGGCAGTGCTTGGGGACCACATGGGATGCCAGGGATCGAACCCAGGTCAGCCGTGGTGCAAGGCAAATGTCCTCCTCGCTGTGCTATCACTCCATCCCCTACATACAAATTTCAGGAGTGTTTGGTCAATTTCTTTTGAAGAATGTCATGGGTATTCTTATAGGGACCACGTTGAATCTGTACAAAGCTCTAGGGAGTATTATCATTTTGACAATGTTGATTCTCCCCATCCAGTAGCAAGGAATGTGTTTCCTTTTCCTAATGTCCTTTTTTATTTCTTGAAACAGTATCTTGTAGTTTTCTTTGTACAGGTCCTTTACACACTTGGTTAAGCTGATGCCTAGGTATTTGATTTTCTGTGGCACAATTGTGAATGGGATCGTTTCTTAATATCCCTTTCTTCTCTTTCGTTATTTGTGTATAGGAAAGCCACTGACTTTTGGGTATTTATTTTGTACCCTGCCACTCTGCCATAACTATCTATGTTTCTAGGAGTTTTGTGGTAGAGAGCTTAGGGTTATCTAGGTATATCATGTCATATGCAAATAGTGATAGCTTGACTTCTTCCTTCAATATCTGGATGCCTTTAATGTTCTTTTCTTCTCTGATTGCTATGACAAGTACTTCCAGTACTATATTGAATAAAAGGTCAGAGTCGGCAACCTTAACCTGATCTTATGGGGGAAAGCTTTCAATTTTTCCCCATTGAGAATGATACTTGCTGTTGCCTTTTGGTAGATGGCTTTGACTTATTGAGGAAGGTTCCTTCAATTCCCATTTCTTGGAGGGTTTTAATCATCTATAAATGCTATATTTAGAGATGACTACAAGGATATGTCACCTGCACGGCAAGCCTGGCAAGCTGCCTGTGTTGTATTCGATATGCCAAATACCAGTAACAATTATATTAGTTTATTCCCATGACCTAATATAATAGTTTGAGGCTCTTTATGTTCCTGGAGCGAGCAGATGTCCTTGGGCTCTACTAGCATGAAACAGGACATATGGAGATATTACTGGTGCCCACTCTAGCAAATAGATGATCAACGGGAGGATAGCGATAGTGATTGAATCATGGATGAGTGTTGAATCTTGTCAAATCCTTTCAAAATCAGCACATATGTAAAAATTATTCTCCCTATCTGCTATAAGAAAATATCACCATTTGATGTCTGAAAACAATATACATGGGTTCTCTCATAATTTCGAACAACTAAGATCTAAAATTAGTGTTAATCTGCTCGCTTTTCCTGGGGTACTAAAAAGGGGAACAGTTGTTATTATGTTTGACTTCTGGTAGCCCCAGGACTTCTTTGTCATAGTGGTAGAACTATTTGCCTCTGTCTTCACACAGCTGCCTTTCCTCTGTGTCTAGATCTACAGCTTTCCCCCTCTTCTTTTTAAGGACACAATTCTTTTATGAGTTGGGTCTACCCTAACTTAGTATAATCTCAATTTAGTAACATTTAATTTTAATTCCAAACAAGCTCACATTTATAGACCCAGGATAAGAATTCGACCCTTTGTTTCGGGAAAATTAACTATCAACAAAAACTAACCGGATGCTCTGAAATTCATAAATTTATTTTAGATAAACATCTTAGCATTACTTTATCTACTCATTTTTTGAAAAATAACCTGGAAAAAGAACAAAAATGTAAATCACTGCTGTCTATAAAAATATTATTTACATAATTATTAAAGAAATCTGAGGGCCAAAAGGAAATGACCGAATACTTTCATGTCTTTTAGAACGCAATATTAGAAAGCCACTAGAAATTTTATTTATGATTTTTCAGTATTTGGAATCACAGATTACACAAGCATAACTAAAGGAAGCAATTTGATAATACACTCTTCTATGAAATTAGACACAAATCAAAGGCAATAAATAAGCAGCAACAGAAGCAAAGCTCCACTGACAAGAGAAGGGAGAAAGGAGCATTTTCTACTGCTGATGGCAAGGGAAAGTGCTATAAAGACACCGAACGATCATCCAGAAATGCAAATACATCATTGTCTGGTCAATATCTTAGAAATACAGTTGACTTTTGAACAACATGGCTTTGAAATGTACGACCTATTTATTTTTATATTTTTCTTATAAAAATTTGACAAACATGGTCTGAATAAACACAGCACAGAGAAATGTGTTTTCTGTTACCTACAACCTTCTTAAAAACATTTTTCTCTAGATTATTGTAAGTCTACAGGCTAAACTACATCTAACTTAAAACATATAGAAAATATGAGTTAATCAGCTGTTTATGTCATCAATATAACTGGTCAAGAGCTGTATATTCATAAATTTTATTATGCATATACTTTTTAAATTAAATGTTCTTGGATACTCTTTTTGGGGACACACCCTATGGTACTCAGGGCTTACTTCTGGCTTTTCCCTCAGAAATTACTCATAGCAGTTCTGAAGGACTGTATGAGTGCCAGAGATGGAATCTGGATAGGCGGTGTGCAAGGCGAGTGCCTATCCATTGTGTGATAACTCTCACCCCAAATGTAATCCTCAAGTATTTTCATACTAATTACAATATTCCATAGTCATATTACTACTGAACTTTTTACCAATGTATCTCCTTTGTTGGAAAACAACTAGCTTAATTCTATGTATAAAAATTAAATTGCCTTTTATTAAAACTGTATTAATGAATTATATAATACATTTCACTTGAACTAGTGAGCCCTTTAAAATAAATTTTTAGAGAAGATACACATATATTTATAAGGAAAATGGACACATAGAATGCAGTTGGTTTTATAAAAAGAATTTCTGGTGGTCAAGGGAATTTAGGATATTTTACACTAAGAATGTGTAAAGAGGATGATTTGCTTTGTGTTCACATTTTAATATTTCTCTAAATATATTGGTATAAGAGTTCTTTCTCACCAATCTTTTTTTTTGTTTTTGGTTTTTTTTTTTTTTTTTTTTTGCTTTTTGGGTCACACCCTGCAATGCTCAGGGGTTACTCCTGGCTCTGCACTCAGGAATTACTCCTGGCGGTGCTCAGGGGACCATATGGGATGCCGGGGATCGAACCCGGGCCGGCATGGGCCAGCCGCGTGCAAGGCAAACACCCTACCCACTGGGCTATCGCTCTGGCCCCTCTCACCAATCTTTTAATAACCCCTTCATGCCATCTTGGGTGGGTGGGGATGGTTATTCCCGGCAATTCTCACAGCTTGTTTCTTGCTCTGCTTTCACGATTCACTCCTGGTGGGCTCCGGTGATCAAATCCAGGTCAACCACGTGCTAGGCAAGTGCCCTACCACTGTACTATGACTCCTGCCACGCTCTTACTTGCTTCTTACAATTTTAGCAAGCCATTAGTAAGGAAACTTGGAAATTCCATGCCATTCTTTTTACCAATCAGAAGACAAAAAATCATGAATTACCTAAAACTCAGTTCATAACACTTCAGAACATCCCCAAAGTGGGATCTGGGAATTGAAGACGCCTTAAAATTTTTTTATTAGATATCATGATTTACGAAGATTAGTTAAGTTTGGGGATGTCTGTGGAAGTCAGCACCTCTAATACATGCATTGCTCAAAGGTTAGTTAGCTCTACTTTGATTACCAAGGAACTACTTCAAGGAACTTATTTAAAGAAGTTATCTTGGAAATGCATAAAAATTTATGCACAGTCTATTTACTGTAGTTAATTGAATTGAAAAATCATGAACAATGTGAAATTCAATAGTAGATAACATGTTAAATAAGTAATAAGGCATGCATTTTATAAAACACCATATGCTTAGTGATATTGAAAGTATGAGATTTGCATTGTGTTTATTTACTCCCAGTTTTTATTAAGGCATCCTG
Source organism: Cryptotis parvus (assembly GCA_021461705.1). Taxonomy (NCBI): domain Eukaryota; kingdom Metazoa; phylum Chordata; class Mammalia; order Eulipotyphla; family Soricidae; genus Cryptotis; species Cryptotis parvus. Next base: position 16,007 of record JAJIBD010006917.1, on the reverse strand, counting down.
ATTTACTGTAATGTTAGTGACAGTTTTATATACATATAGTCTATCACCATTACTCACCTTAGAATGCCTACTTCCTTCCACCAATGTCTAAAATACCCTCCCATATAAAACTCTACCCCCAGCTTTTGGTATACTTTGTTCTGTAGAAAGGTTCTCAGGTTTTGTTACCTTTTTTTCCATTTGATATTTCTTTAATATTTTCCTTTATGTTCTATATATAAGTGAGATCACTCTGTATTTGAAGATGGGAGGCAACACATCACAAGATGAGAGGTCAGCCGCTGACCCCTGAACTTCCCCAACTTCAAACCATACTACAAAGTGGTATGGTTAAAACAGCATGTTACTGGAGTAAAAACAACCTGTGGACCTATGAAATAGAGTTGAGAATCCTGACACACTCCCTCAAATACATAATCATTTAATCTTTGATAAAGGTGTTCTTCTCCTTCTTACCCATTTTATTCAGCATGATACCCTCTAGTAACCTACATGAATTAATACAGTTTTAAAAAGCACAGAATTTTCATTCCAAATGTAATTCATTGGCTCCAAGATGATTTTGTGCTGAATACACTTGTTGCGTTGACGATCTAGAAGGAAATTCAATTGTGTTCTGTTCTTAAGAAGACACATATATTTTAGTTGCAAATGGAAAGCTGCATATGTATAAAGCTTAGATTTTTATATTTGGAAAAAATAGTTTTGACTAACATCATAAAAAATATTGTTCCATTACTAACTATGCAAAAACTAGAAAAGGACATTTTAGAAATAAATTAAACATCTAACAGTAAAAAAAATATATTTAAAATATGTTAATCTAACAATTTGTAAAGACTTTTTCAGGTTTTGAGATTGCTTGATTAAAAAGTTGGTTGCACAATAAAAATGTTAAGATATTTTTCTTAGAAATAACCACAAGTTGGGCTCCGTGCAATATCATCATAATTTTGGAACTTCTTTTCCTTTTCTGTTAAATTTGTGGCTCAATTATTTTAATTTCCAATATGCTGTACTTATTTTTATTCTACAGTCCTTTCTGTGTGGTCACGGTTTTAACATTGCTCTCGTGTTCCAAGACACATGAGTGCCAAATGAACTTCAGTAACTCCTAAGAAGACAGCAATTTTTCTCTTATTCTTTTCTCCTTGTCCATAAGTAATAAAGCTCTTTGTATAACAATCAGGGAGTTGGCTATATGTATTTGGGAACAAGCCTGAGAGTTCTCAAGAGATACATAAGACAGATTTTTAAGTTCACTTCAGTTTTACAATACTCTTCCCCACAATGTATTTTGTATGTAGTTTCTATAAATTTGCATGGTTTTTTTTTGGTTGTCTCGTTTCATGAAATGAAAAATAGAGATGAGCACTTCTCTTTCAGTTTGTTAATGTTGACCCCTGACTTAAATTGCTTGACGGAAATTTTATGTCACACAAGTGCTATCATGTTTCTTCCAATAACTTGTTTTATTGCAGTTGGTCTCTTGCTGCCAGGTAGGTGTCTGTAGATATGGCAGAGAGAGAGAGAGAGAGAGAGAGAGAGAGAGAGAGAGAGAGCTAGATCAGAGAGAGCATTGTCAATGTGGGAAACAGTCATTTCATCACTTCATCTCAGAAATGATAACCTGTGATTTCTGCCATTTTATATTCATTAGAAGTGATCGATCAGTAATGTCATACACAGCACGAAGGCATTACACAAAGATGTAAATTCTGGGAGGAAAGAGTCACTTAAGCCATCTTGAAAGCTGCAAAGTTTGAGAGCACTGTATTGGGCAGCATCAAACAGCAAGTGAGCAGGATAAATCACTTAAGAGATGTATGTGTGGAAACATTTGAATTGCTCGGCCAGGACACATTCAGGGGATGTAGCCTGAGCAAAGTACAGCGTTGTTCATAGAAATGACATTGCAAAGCAGATCCCCATGACTCTAAGAGCTCTAGGGGCAAGAACATTTAAGTTCACACCTGGGAACTAGGAATGTAGTAGGGGAAGTGATGGGACTCAGAAGCAAGTTTAGAGCCATTTGGATTTGAAAAGGCAATTTCTGCTGAACTCGGTTGCTTTGTTTCAGGAACCAGGAAGAGAAGGGAGATAGGGATCTGGAAAAATCACTGGCTTAGCTTTCACAACATAAAAAAGACAGGGCTGAAATGAGCCACAGAATTGTTCTAAATGTTACATCAGAAGCACTTGGTAACTTGGTAAAAATGCAAAGGCCTTATATTACTTCAACAAGCCCAGTTCCTGTGTTCTTTATCAACGCTCCAGGAATTCTGTAATTCAAAACTCGGTTTGAGAATGACTTGTTAAGCTTCTTTGTGTTCTGCAAGGAATACACCGTTTACAAATTCATGATAACTGGTTCACCCGATTAACAAACTAACACTAAACTCTGGCATGGGTCATGTAGAAATATGAATGTACATCCTTACAGGCAGAAATAGAAAAAAAGATGGTTCTAACTAAAAGCATTCCAAGGAAAGGCCTGTGCTTTTATGTTGGAAGAACAAATCATGGCTGGCACTGATTAATAGATTCTGCTTTCTCAGGCTGGCAAAATGCAAAATAATTTCCTTTGCCAGAAATAACAAAATGGACACCCAAGCCAGCATCTGGAAGTTATTCTTAAAGAAATATGGCACTAGCTGAAATTGGAGTGGTGGGTCAATTTCTATTTACCCATTTCACTGGTCCATGCTGACCAAAGGTTAACGCAATGTTAGCTAAAATCTTCATCATGATTTTTATTCTCTTTTCTCTTGTTACAGTGTGTTTATTTCAAATGTTTAACAAGCATATTTTGGTCTCTGTCAGCTAAGACAGACTATATTTTCTGTTGTTTTTTATTAATAGTCTTTTTTTAGTAACGAAGCCAACAAATTTAGTTACATATGTATGTAAAATCTACATAATGTAAAGTCAATAGAAAATGTCATAAAATGAAGTTGTTTATTCTGACATAAGGAAGAGGAATCTATATGCAAAAGAGACCATATATTCTGTATTAAAATGTTTTTCCAACCATATAGATAGGTTTCTCCCAAAGAAAGTTAATTTGTCAAGAAAACCTGAATTCTTGGTATTAACTCCCATTTCACGCTTCAAAATAGTTAAGGGTGTGATAAAAGTTTTTTTATGCCTATAGAGTCTTGATTAAATTTTGCCAATTATCCAGATTCCTAAGTGCCATGTATTGGAAAGATGATGCTTAATATCTGAAAGTTAGATCTCGATATCCTGTGTAGGTCTATTTTTCAGTTCCAAACCATGACATTCATTAAAATGTGACTTGATTGCTCCATTTGAAGAATAAGCAGAGACCTGTAGTTCAATGAGAGAGGAATACATTGTTAAGAATTATATATATACAAAATTGGCGGCCAGGTGTTTGGTTCCTTTCATTTGCAGCCTTCTTCTATTCAGCAGGTGTCAATTTCCTAGCCAGACCAGCAGTATGCTTAGTTATTCCTGGGCTCTCAAGACTTTTACCTTTTTGCCCCAGCTGTGTGAAGCCCTGCACCCTGCCTTTGTAAACTATATAAGTTCTGGCAGCCTTTGGCTGAAGTTGGCTATGGCCTTCTCTCAGCTCAGCAACTGTTGCAACTGCTAGTTGCTGGGGGGTTGATGGTGTGCGGAGAGATTTGGTGTCATTGGCATGTGGTTAAGTAAAGCCTAGGACTTTCAAAGAACTGGTCTTCGGAGAGGTCAGCCGCTGACCCCTGAACTCAGCCAGGGGCCTCCATCGACCCTAATACTGTTGAGGACTCCAGACAGCTCTGACATCGGATCAGATCTGCCAGCCAGGGAGAAGTCCAGCAAGTAGCATGCATATCTTGCACGCGCCAGCCCAAGTTTTATTCTGAAGACTCCATATAGTCCTCTAAGTTGTGCCAGGAATGACCCTTGATCACAGAGCCATGAGTAATCTCTGAGAACTGCCGCATGTAGCCCAAAGCCCAAAAAATATAATTTGTCTTTCCTTGAACCTCTGAAATGAAAAATTTTCCATAAAAAATTAAATCCAGGAACTTTCAGGCATATTATGTCTTAAGTGAGGAATCATGGAATGGAATACATCTTTTAAAGCAGGAAAGATGTTACTTAATCTGAGTTATACCACTTAGTGAATATAAAAACTTAAGCAAGCACCTGTGTTTCTTTAGCGTTCTTTGTGTATCTATACATGGGTGACATAATTACTTTGAAAGGCATTTTACTTTGAAAGTAAAATGCTCAACTTATTTGCTAGTTGCTCAATAAACAGAAGTTATCTAGCTGCTCAATAAGCTGAACAATTACTATCATTAATTACTAATAATTCCTAACTCTATAATATAAATATGCATTATAATCACAATATGTAATATCACATAGAATTAATATCGGTCAGTTTTTCTGATTTTCTGGGGTTATTTTTTGGTGGTGAGAAGGGTGGTCTTTTCCAAAAAAGCACTCAGGAGACCTAGGTTGTTGTGTCTGTTATTTCAGCCAACTGGGCTGGGGGCTCACTGTGAAAGCTCAATATGAGGACATAATGCTTCTCAGGTTCTGTGGTGCTGGGAATTATCGAGGTTACCCTAGCAGTGTTTTGGGGCCTCCGGGATGGACCTTGGCAGTACTAGAGGGCTTCTACAAAGCTACAATTTTGTAGAACCATGTGGTTCAGGGGATCTAACTGAAGTCAGACACAAGCAAGCCCAGCACCTTACCCCCTATACTATGTTGCTGGGTGACATACCCTACTTTAAGTTCCAGCTACACTTAGCTTTCAGCCCCTCCCAGCTCTGCTAGGGAGGCTTGGAATCAGCTCTGGTGCTTGTAATAGCCAGAAGGCCACCTGTAGCGCTGCATTTTTTTTTTTTTTTTTTTTTTGCATTTCTATAGAGTTGTTTACCTGTGTTCATCTCTAGATAGCCCAACCCATGATGGGAGTGATGGGCAATGGGCCCCAGCTGGGAAGTTTTGGCGGATTTCTAAGCTGGGAGGAGAGAAAGGCCCTTTTGCCATTTTGGCTTCCCTTGACTTCTGCCTGTCCATCCGTCCTCTTCATTTTTTGTTGGGCTTCAACACTTGGTGGCAGCCATCTGGCCTACACGTGGCTGGGGCCTAACTGGAAACCCAGAGTTCTGAGGTTTCCCTGCTCTTGGATTGTATATCGGAACCTGTGATGGTAAAGCCTTTTAAAACTGCGCCGGATTCCTGAGTTTTCATCCATTCCCTGCCTGCTTCGAAGTAGAAGGGAACTCACTCCCTGGTATTGTTGGGGACCCCAACGGCTCCCCAACATCTGGTGACCCAGATCTCTCCAGTTTTGATTTTCTCTATTTAAGTATGAATATTAGTGTGTTAGTTAGAATAATAAATTCTGGATTCAGCTCTCCAAGCTTTGTCATTCATCAACAATATATCCTTTGGTGATTTAGTAATTCAGTCATTTAACTTTTTTCTCCTGTTTTCTCATCTTTAAAGTAGGGATAACAAGGATATAACAAACTTATGGGAAGTTTGTTCTCTATAAAGTTTCTTATGAGAAAAAGCACCATATGTAAGTTATTGTTGGGAATAATTTCTTACATAAAAGGAATGTCATCTGGGACCAGAGAGATAGTACAGCAAGAAAGGCACTTGTTTTGCATCAGGCCAACAGAGGTTGGATCTCTGGCATTCCATATGGTCCCATGTATATCACCAGGAGTAATTTCTGAACACAGAGACAGGAGTAACTTTGAATCATCACTGGTTTTATGACCCCCAAACAAACAAAATTGAAATGAGAGTCATCTGTATATTATTTTACCTTGTTTGCCAATTTTTGATGTCATTTATAACATATATGTATTTTGAATTAAAAATATTGAAATTTTTGAATTTTGTTTTGAATTGGGTTGAATTGTCTTTTTGTTTAGGCTTCAACTTTTTACTAGTATTATATATTGGTTTATATTGTTCTATAGGTCATATCCTGGTCTATATTGTCCTGTAGTTATATCCTGAATTTAGGATCTAACCTTTATAAGCCTATGAGTTGTTCACTGGGTGCCAATTACTTCTGGGAACTACATTAACTATCTGGGTCAAGAGAGTCAAATTTATATAATGGCTTTGCCTCAGTAAAGGAATTAGTATCCATGTAATCTGAACATGTGATCCAAACATGCCTGACTTGCACAGAACAACATTTCTTGAGAGAACTTTGCTCAGAATTGAATTAATGGGAATGATCCAACTTTTTCTCTCTCTGACAGCAAATAGCAATAAAATGTTCTTTGTACTGGCTGACTAATGTATGTGATTAATAATAGTAAAAACAGAACAATATTTTCCTATATATGAGAGAACATCATATTAACTTAGCTTTTTCATGTTGTTTATGGAGATATTTACTTCAAAGACTGTTGTTTTACAATGAAAACTGTCTTATAGTATAAATGAGAGAGAAGCTATGATGATCATAAAATTTCTGTCATGGTCATTTTTGGGGGGTGTTTAAAAAGCTCTTTGGGTGACCTCAGGCGTGTGATTTTTCCCAAATATACTGATGCTATATTAAGTCCTCTATGCCTGTGAACAATAAAATGCTGCTTTGAGAAAATTTCCTATAAAGCAGTTTTTCTTCTGTGTGCCTTTAAAACTAAAAAGATATGTGTGTAATACACGTGGATTTGATGTCAAGTATGAGATATCAAATGAGGTATCTTTGCTGCCCAAAGGATGGAAAGTAAGTTTATTTTCCTTCATAGCTGTTCCATGATAAATTCAGATGAAAGAAAAAGGAAATATGTGGGAAAAATTGTGTGAATTCCCTAGGAGATTACTGCTTTCATGGTGACTTTCACTTATCAATGTATTTATTTACTTATTTTTGTGTTTTGAGTCATATCCAGCAGTGCTGGGGACTGACCTGAAGTGAATGGAACGGAAGTAGGGACACTGGAAAGATTGAGACAGAAATACATTTAGCTACTAGATCGCTAGATCACTAGACATCCACTTTGTTCATTGATTTCCTCTAGCGGCACCAGTAACAATTCCATTTGACCCTATCACCAGTGTAGCCCAATGGCATCTGTTTGTTTCAGGAATATGAAGAGCCTCAAACCGTTCATTCAGGATCTTGATGAGGAAGTATGACCATCTTGTAAGTGGGCGGCCACGTGATCTTTTGACATCCCGTGGGATCCAGTCTGTAATGGCTCTAGTCCAGCGGTCGTCTCCAAATTGCATTACATGTCCAGCCCATCTAATTTTAGATGTCTTGGCAAATGACACAGCATCCCTGACTCTGGAAGAGCGATGGAGGTCAGAACTCCAGATTCCTTCTCTCACTTGAGTGAGGCGTGATATTCCAAGCATAGCTCTTTCGATTCCTCTCTGGGAGACCCAAATAGCATTCTCATCCTGCTTTCATAGGACCCAGGTCTCTGAGGAGTATGCCAATGCAGGGAGAACTGTGGGGTTGAAGAGATGTGGAGGTTCTTTGTCTCTTTAGCTATTTCTTCGATGCCTTTGAAGGCATTCCATGCTGCTCTCTTCCTCCTGCGTAGCTCAGGTTTTAGGTTGTTCATCATGTTGATTTCTCGACCTAGGTACACATAACTGCTGCATTCAGAGATGCTTGTTCGATTGAGAGTGAATGGGGCCTCTGTAACTAGTTCATTTTTCATGAACATAGTTTTGCTGAGATTCAGCTGTAGACCTATCTTTCCACATTCTTGGTCAAAGTCAGCCAGCATTTGTGCTACTTGGCTAATGTTTGGTGTTATTAGAACGATATCATCAGCGAAGCGGAGGTGGTGTAGTTGCAGACAATCTATCTTCTCTCCCATTCCTTCCCATTCTAATTGTCACATGATGTTCTTGAGGGTGGCGCTAAAGAGTTTTGGTGAAATGGTATCATCCTGCCGAACCCCTCTTTTGACATCAATGATCACTTCCTTGTAGAATGGTGAGATCCTGGTGGTGAATCCGTAATAGAGCTACAAGGCACATAAAAATGCTCTACATTGCAAGTCATCAGGAAGGTGCACAAGAAAAAACAAAAATGATATATTGTCTCACAGCAAAGAGTCAAGAACACATCTAAAAAGAACAAAAACAACCAGTGCTGGTATGGAAGTGGGGAGAAAGGGACTCTTCATTGTTGGCAGGACTGCGACTAGCTTAGCTTTATGAGAAAACAATTGGGCATTTCTCAGTAAGGTAGAAATAGAGTAAAACTACTTTTGAGAATATACCCAAGTGGACCCTAAATACGAATGGCCCAGAAAAGCCACCTGCACATCTACGTTCATTGTAGTGCTATTCATAATAGCCAGAATCTGGAAGCAACCAGACTACCAAAGAACAGCTGACTTGAGAAAGAAACTATGACACATCTACACAATGAAGTAATATGCAGCCACCAGCAAAGAAATGAAGTCACAAAATTAGTTTATAAATGAATGGACATCGAGTGTATTGTGTTTAGTGAAATGAGTCAGAAGGAGGACAGATATAGAATGATTTCACTCATTTGTGGGATATTAAAAAACAGTATGAGAATAATAACCAAAGACAGTAGACACAAGTATCGAAAGGACTGGCCCATGGTTGGAAGCTTGCCACAAGTAGTGGGGCTAGAGTGTAGTTAGGACAGAGGAGGGGGCTACTATAACAATGATACTTGGAAATCATGATTCTGGACAAAAGCTTAGTGATGAAAGAAGGTAAAGGAGCAATCATGATACTCTAGTACATGTATTTCACACCATAATGCCCAGGAGGGGGAGAGAGAGAGAGTGAGTGAGTGAGTGAGAGAGAAGAGAGAGAGTGAGAGAAAGAATATAGTGCCATAGAGGCAAGATGATGGGGGTGGGTGGGAGGGAAACTGGGGCATTGGTTGTGGGAAATGTACACTGGTGAAGGGTCAGGTCAGGTGTAGGAAGATTGTATGACTGAAACCCAGTCAAGAACAACATTATAATTGTATATCTCAAGGTAATTCAATTAAGAAAAAAGTAAATAGAAATGAGAGGAAAAAGCGTGGGTCAGGGGGCTAAGAACCTCACTTACCGAAGGGCTCCTACTTTCCTTAACATAAATTATCTACTGCTTAGAACCAGTAAATGCCAGGAGAAGAACAACATTTCTTTTTCAAATGCCTATTTTAATCTATGCAGGGTAGACTTTTATGTATCTGAGGGACTTAGTTTATCAAGATGTTAGTTTAACATCTTTGTAATGGGCTTTCTTTATAGGAGAGTCTTCTGGGAGAGGGAGCAGAGATAGAGCAGTTATAGAACCCCTTCCAGACCAGTGTTCTGCCTCTGGTCCACACCATGCTGGGTTTAAAGGTCCTATTAACTCCTCATCCTGTCCAGATACTTTATCTATCTAGACTACAGTAATACTGAGGACTTACCGTGCCTGTTTGCTTAGGGATGGCTCCTGGCAGAATCAGAGGACCATATATGGGGTGACTGGGAAAGAATCAGAATTAACCATGTGCAAGACAAGCACCTAGTACTATCTCCAGTCCCCCCCATTGACTAATTTACAGGCTCCATTTACTTTAATATTGAAGTGAATGAAGTTGAGAAGAAATCTTCTATACTGCTGGACTTGAAAAAGTTTTAAAATGAAAGTTGTGGAACAGTGTGGGGCAAATGAGTCACTGAAGGGCACCAATCTCTTGAGACTGACTTCTCTGGGACAGTATCATAGTATCACAGTCTTCCCATTCATCATTGATTTGCTCGAGAGGGCACCAGTAACATTTCCATATGACCTGTCTCATGCAAGTAAAGCCCAAGGGCACCTGTTTGCTCCAGGAACATAAAGAGCCTCAAAGCATTCCATCAGGTCATGGTAACGAGGTCTATAATTGTTACTGGTATTTGGCATATCAAATATGACACGAGTAGCTTCCCAGGTTCTGCCGTGTGGGTAGCATACCCTTGTAGTCATCTCAAAATCCAGCATTTATTGATGAGCCGGGATGTGATAGGCTGGCCTGCTGGGTGGAGTTCTGACGAGGGGAAAGTCCGATGTGGAAAATGGAGGCCCTCATGGAATGGGGGGGGTCGTCTGGCTTGTTGTGAGGCTCTGCTGGGGTGGAGGGCCAGGGATAGAACCTGCCATCCCTTCTGGGTGCCTCATGAGCAGCTGGGCTCAGGGAGAGCCAGTAGCAGCTCTGCCCCATGTCTGTGAGTCTCTGGATCAGCATACCTGGGAAGGATTAAAAAGTAGACTGCTGCAGGGTGGATCTCAATGAGCCGGGCTGTGATAGGCTGGTTTGCTGGGTGGAGTTCTGATGAGGGGAAAGTCCAGATGTGGAAAATGGAGGCCCTCATTGAGTGGGGGGTCATCTGGCTTGTTGTGAGGCTTTGCTGGGGTGGCGGGCCAGGGCTAGAACCTGCCATCCCTCCTGGGCGCCTCATTAGCGGCTGGGCACAGGGAGAGCCAGTAGCAGCTCTGCCCCATGTCTGTGACTTCTCTGGGACATTGATGATAAAGAGTGAGGTGTGAGTGTCAGAGAAGCTTAGGTTAAAAACAAGAAAAATACTGGTATTGTGACAGAGACCAAATGCAGCCTAATCAACACAAATATGGAATGGTATGGTCAAACATGCAAATTTTCTTCAGCACTTACAATTGGTGCTCATAGTCTTGGACTCTAAAGATTCAATAAACCAATTGCAGAGTTAGGTTATAAACTATAAAGGATATGAGCATGCAATTATTTGGATATCTACTTTGTGAGTGTGCATATGATTAAAAGACTAATTCCTCAAGGATATCAAGGGATGTCTATAACTAGTTCTAGAGAATCAAGGTCATACCCTAATTTTAGACTGCATATCCCACATACCATCAAGTTGATAAAGGGTCAGTTATACATAAGTTCAAATAAAAATGAAGAAACAGAAGCATTGGCCATCTTAATATAAATATATCACTTTGTTCAGAGTGTACAACTCAGAATAAGAGCAATTATAAAATTGAAAGGCAAATAAAAGAAGAAAAGTATAGAAAAGGGAAAGATAACTTGTTTGGATCTCCAGAGACAAAGAACACTGGTAACAAGATAAATGGATATGGAATGAGGAGGGTATTGTCATAAAAGAAGAGATTTTTCAGAGAAACAGATTCAATATAGAAGATGAGTAGAAGTCAGATTTTCAAGAGTAGGAATGGTTGAATCTTTGCTGTATAAGGTGCTTACAGTTTGAGCTATTTACATGTCTTTAAGTCAGGTTTCATGCTAAAGAGATCTCTCTTTTGTGTAAACACTGATAGAGGGTGTGGCAGATACAGGAGTCATTTTGATTCCAAATTAATAACTCTTGGTATATTATTATAGTCTCTACTATGAGTTCAATATTATCTAGAATTGGCACAATTCCTCTTAATATCCACTGATCCCAGCGTGGGGCAATTAGAATTTATCAAGAGACTACCACCCTGGTTAAGTTGAGACTACCATTCATCAACTCTGCCAAGATCAAAGAGATCATGCTACTTTGCCCTCTGGAAAGCGAGCATGACCCTTCCAGTAAACAGAGGACAGAACACTCAGAATTACCCTGGTGCAGAGTAGAAATAAGAAGAACCTTGTGGGTACCATCTGAATTTGAAGTGCATGGCCTGAAATTATATGATTCTCCCCATGACTGTGTGTCCACTAAGATATATTTCTTTATACCTCCCTCTCTCCAGTATTTTGACATGAGATAATATCAGAGGAAGGGACTAGGCAATGGAATTATCATTTGTTTAGACCTGAAGTATAGGTGAGTCACCACCCAACTTCTATACCTGAAAGATGACTCATTTATACTTGTTAATGCAACCTACCCTGGATTCTGGCTTTTGGGTACATAAAGGGACTGACTTGGGAAGATCCATCATCCATTTTGCTGGGAGACCTGGGCATGAGTGCATGGTTGGAAGTCTGGCAAGAGAAAAGGTCTGGGAAACCCATTATCATAGATTGTAGTAGCAGAGCTTGTTTAATTATTGGTGATTCGTAAAAGCCTATTGGAACTGTGCTGAACTCATGGATTTTCCGTCTGACACCAGCCTTTGAAATAAAATGGAACTTGTTCCCCAATATTGTTGTGGATCCCTATGGCTCTCCGACAGGAATATCATGTCATATAATTTATAATAGGAAAATATCAACAGCCTTTTTGATAAGAGACTATAACTTGATTCATTTCACTATTACCATAATTTTATTTTTCTTTATATTTTTTCCCATAATAGGATGTATATAAGGCCACAAATAATGATCCTTGAAAATCAAGATTCCATTTTAAGTGTATTTTTTAAAGTTTCTTAAAATCACTTGTCTTCACAAGTGATACAAGTGATTTTAAAATTGGGGAATTATACTTAAAATGGAATCTGTTTTCCAAGGATCATTATTTGTGACATTATATACATCCTATTATGGAAAACAATTTTATATGTGCCTGAAAAAAGTATTGAGCAATTAAATTAATCTTATCTTACTGACAATTAAATCACATAATTTATTATGTTTTCTAATTCGTTCCACTTCTTGATAGCTTTTAGAAGCAAAACTGGTCTATCTGAAATTGAAACACTAATTAAAAGTCTGCCCAAACACAAAAGCCTAGGTCCAGATGAATTCACTAGTGAATTCCTCCAAACCTTTAAGGAGGACCTACTGTCAATCTTTTCAAGCTCTTCCTGGAAACAGAGGAAACAGAAACACTCCCAAATACCTTCAACGAGGCACATACCACCCTTTATACCCAAAGCAGGAAGAGACAACACACAAAAAAAATGAAAACTACAGATCAATTTTCCTTATGAACGCAGATGCTAAGATCTTCAACAAAATACTAACAAACAGAATTCAAAAACTCATAAAAAAGATTTACATCACTACTAAGTAGGATTCATGCAAGGATGCTTTAACATTTGCAAGTCACTCAACATAATACATCATATCAATACAAGAAAAAATAAAAAACCATATGATCCTATCAATAGACTTAGAGAAAGCATTTGACAATATCCACACCCATTCATGATAAAAACCCTCCATAAAATGGGAATTGAAGGAAACTTCCTCAATAGAGTCAAAGCCATCTACCAAAACCCCACTGCAAATACATTCTCAATGGAGAAAAACTGAAAGCCTTCACCCTAAGATTGGGGACAAGACAAGTTTGCCCAGCTCTTCACTTCTATTCAATATAGTATTGGAAGTACTTGCAATAGCAATCAGAGAAGAAGAGGACATTAAGGGCATCCAGATAGGCAAGGAAGAAGTCGAGTATCACTCTCAATGGAGGAAAAACTGAAAGCCTTCCCTCTAAGATCAGGAACAAGATAAGGTTGCTCACTCTCACCACTTCTATTCAGTATAGTACTGGAAGTACTTGCCATAGCAATCAGAGAAGAAGAGGACATTAAGGGCATCCAGATAGGCAAGGAAGAAGTCAAACTATCACTATTTGCAGAAGACATGATATACCTAGAGAGCCCTAAGCTCTCTATCAAAAGCTCCTAGAAACAATAGATACTTATAGCAGATTGGTAGGGTACAAAATTCAGTGGCTTTCCTATATACCCAAAGTTCAGTGGCTTTCCTATATACAAATACGAAAAGAGAAGAAAGGGATATTAAGACAATGATCCCATTCACAATTGTGCTACAGAAAATCAAATACCTAGGAATCAGTTTGGCAAAGAACATAAAGGATCTCTACAAAGAGAGCTACAAAACGTTACTAAAGAAATAAAAGAGGACACAAGGAAATGGAAACACATTCCCTGCTCATGGATCTCAGAATCAATGTTGTCGAAATGGTAATACTCCTTAGAGTTTTATATAGATTCAATGCGGTCCCTATAAGAATCCCCATGACCTTCTTCAAAGAAATTGACAAAACATTCCTGAAATTTGTATTATTTTGGAATAATAAATGCCCAGGAATAGTTAAAGGAAATCCTTGGGAAAAAGAAGATGAGAGGCATCACCTTTCCCAACTTCATACTCTACTACAAAGCAGTAGTAATCAAAACAGCATGGTATTGGAATTAAAACAGACCTATGGACCTATGGAATAGAGTTGAGTATCCTGACACCTAGCCTCAAATACATGATTGTTTAATGTTCGATAAAGGAGCAAAATGTATGAAATGGAGCAAGGAAAGCCTCTTCAACAAGTGGGCTGGGAAAACTGGGCAGCTACATGTAAAAAAAAAAGAATTTGTGCCTCTGTCTAACACCATGCACAAAAATCAGATCAAAATAGATTAAAGATATCAATATCAGACCTGAATCCATAAAGTACATCAAAGAAAATATAGGAAAACTTTCCAAGACATTGAAGCTAAAGGCATATTCAAAGAGGAAACACCACTAACAAAGCAACTGGAAGCAAAGATAAACATATGGGACTACATGAAACTAACAAGCTTCTTCACCTCAAAAGAAACAGTGACCAACATACAAAGAATGGGAAGATAAGGGGTTGATATCCAGGATATATCAGGCACTGGTAGAACTTTACAAGAAATAAACAGCCAACCCCATCAAAAAGTGGTGAGAAGAAATGAACAGAAACTTCAACAAGGAAGAAATTTGAATGGTAAAAGGCATATAAAAATGCTCACCATCACTAATCATCAGAGAGATGCAAATCAAAACAACAATGCCATATCATATCACACCAGAGACTGGCACATATGTAAAAGAGCAAGAACAACAAGTGCTGGCATGGATGTGGGGAAAATGGGACTCTCATCTATTGTTGGTTTGAATGTCGACTGGTACAGCCTTTTAGGATAACGATATGGTCATTCCTAAAACTAGACATTGAACTACCATTTGACCCAGTCATACCACTTCTGGGAATATATCCTCTGGGAAGCCAAAAACACACAGCGGAAACACCATCTGCACTTTCATTTTCATAGCAACACTATTCACAATAGCCAATATCTGGAAACAACCGGAGGGTGCAAGAACCAAGAACTGTTGACTGGATAAAGAAACATAGATACATCTATTCAATGGAATTCTATGCAGCTGTTAGGAAAAATGAAGTTATGAAATTTGTCTACAAATGGAGGACATGGAGAGGATCATTTTGAGCGAAATTAGCCAGAAGGAAAAAAGACAGTTATAGAATGACTGGGGCCAGAGCGATGGCCCAGAGGGGGGGGGGGGGCATTTGTCTTGCACATGGCTGACTGGAGTTCAATCCCCAGCGTGCCACATGGTCCCCTGAGCACTGCCAGGAGTAATTCCTGAGCAAAGAACCAGAAGTAACCCCTGAGCATCGCCAGGATTGACTCAAAAAAGGAAAAAAATGACTGCATTTATTTGCATGATGCATATATACATATATATACACACACACACATATATGTAAATATATGTTATGATACCAATATCCAGTTTCAGGCAAAACAGGGATCAAGAGCTTTTATCAAAGGTGGAATTATCAAAGGTGGAATATACCAGAAGTGTGTGGGAGTCAGAGCTTAGGTAAGACAGAGAAAGGAATAGTGTGCTAATAATTGTCAAAAGTGATAATAACCAGCCTAAAACTGAGCATTGAATATAAGCAAAATGATACACATGATAACCTCTAAATGTATGTATTGCAGTCCACAATGTGGAAGAGAAGGAAGAGAGAAAGGGAGAGAGAAAGAGAAAGAGAGAAAAGTGATAAAGAACCTGGCATAGAGGCAGGCTAGGGAGTGGGGAGGAAATCTGGGACATTAGTGGTGGGAAATGGGCACTGGTAGAGGGATGGGTGCTGAATACTGTATGACCTAAACAAAACATAAACGTCTTTTAATTTTATATCTCACAGTGGTATAATAAGTATTTTTTTAAAAAAAATCTGGTATATCTATATTCATCTGGATTAGGTACACCAAATATTCCTGAATATTTTATACTTTATTTTTTTAATATTTTATTATACCGCCATGAGATAGATATACAATTACAAAGATCTTCATGTCTG